>JBBPDC010000028.1:8275009-8287843 GCA_037974485.1 Hemigrammopetersius urotaenia
TGTGTGTGTGTGTGTGTGTGTGTGTGTGTGTGTGTGTGTGTGTGTGTGTGTGTGTGTGTGTTTGTGTGTGTGTATGACAGAAAAGCTATAACTGGTCTCATTGAGTTATATGGGTGATTAATGTTTTGAGCACATTCATAGACTTGTAGTGTTGATCTTTGTAACCAGTTACTGTCCTATCTCAACTATTATGGTTTATCTGAACTGATTGAATAGAATGGCTTGTCTAATGAAATGTGTTGCTGTGTTGGACTCTTTTCATATATTTGAATCCTTTTGATTAACTGAACCAAGGGTCCCTGCTTTGCAGTACTATTCAAAGGTAATTACATGCATACATAATTAACTACATAATAAAAAATAAAACTATAATAATAAATTACATTTACCTTAACATATGTATCAACAGGTTTGAATCTGTTCTTAAAACTTCTGGGTGTTGGTTACAATATAAAAATACACTTGACAACCATGTAAAGAATATTTTCTTACTCTAAAGATACTGTGGGGGTATAGAGGAGCTGCAGTACCCTGAGATGTCAGCATATGCTACTTGAAAGTAAATACTGAAGATATGAAATCTTTTATAAATGAATACTAATAAACAGGCAGTAAAGGCTAATGTGTAGAATGGAGTATGTTTTATCTATGTATTTTCTTATCCATTCATTTCTTTAGGCACCCTAAAATTAAGAACGAATCTAGCAAAATATTATTTGCCATTTTAAAATCCCAAGTGATGTTTTACACGTTTCCCTCATTCCCTGTAATTAAATCATTGTTTGTTTATGGAATTGGTGCATTGTGAAGGTATGATGCTGCCTGAATTCTTTATAGATTTTAGCCACTGTTTAGTGCACTAAATACTTCATCTCTATATAGTGCAACACTAACAAGGGAGTAAAGATCCATTTGGGGCATGGCCATAGACTTGTTAGAATGACCTCTCACTTCTGTGATGGCACTGCCTTGCCTTTGGCCCCTGAAACTATAAGAAAATAGCTTTGAAACTATCCTATCCACCTGTCCCTCAGAGGAACAGGACTCTGCCGCATCAGCTTTCCTGGCTCTCTTTCATGATCTCTCTGATCTCCAGCACAGTCTTCAGGGGGAACATATAACACACTCATCATATCTGCCCTGAGCATGCTTTATTTCCAGTTCCCACCTTAGACTGCCTCAGCAGGCCACTGTGGGTTCCCTCTACAGCTTAGGGACCTGCTTCAAAGCTTTGAATCAGACACCTGATTGTCCAAAGTTCAAAGGCCAGCTATTCAGCCTGGATTGTAGCGGTGAAAGACAAGGTGAAAAGTGGAGAAAAAGGAGTGAAACGGGAGATTTGGGAAAATATTTGAGAAACATCCCCATGTATCATCTCTTTTGCACAGAAGTCAGTAATATACAGGTTTAGAATGCTGAAGAAAGCATTTGTGGTATGACTTCTTAACTGGGGGAATGATAAACTAAACTCATACAACAGAGTTAATAGGCTGAGAGGGACCAGAGCAAACTGCAGAGACCAAACACAAGCCCATTAGGGACCCATCTGAAGACTTTATTTTAGAACAGGATGGATTAAGGAATTGCAAATGGGAAAGTTCCATGACGTAATAGGACTTAAAGCAATGGTCTGTCCAAAATGAAATTCATATTGCTTTCTTTTTATTCCAAATGTATCCAATTAGCTAAAACATGGTGTTCAAATGCCAAAGAAATAATGCAAACTTAAAGCTAATTATATGTATTGTGCATATAGGGCCTAAATCAATATATTTGCCTCATACCACATTGAGATGGTTTGTGATCTCAGAATTAAAAATGATGTAATTTGAGGGACGCGGAGGATGTTTTAGACATGAAATTTGCATGATTCTATTTGGTTAGAAGCGAGTTTCCATATCTTGTTAGCCACATTAACCGTCCTGCTCCAGTGCAAATCAAAAGACGCTTTAGATGGTCAGCATGTGTTGTCTAAGCAACACAATAAGGGGCGAATTATGTAAATTGGTCAAAGAAAATATCTTCTTTGAAGTTTCTTTGAGGTATGTAGAAGTGCTGTAGGTTTAGAGAGGTGGCGAAGCAAGTTAGCTTTGTAAAATTGTTTTTATTAAGCAAAGCTGTAAAAATCACATCATCTTGAAAGTCATGTCTTTTCATTCCACAAAGAATGTTTGAAGACCATGGACAAATTAATACTCTAAAACAGAGTTAAGTGTTTTGCTTGGCATGTCTTTCCTCAGTCCTGCCTCTTGTACTAGCACATACAAATTCCCTTGCTAACGAGAAATGAGGGGAATTCCAGGGGAAAGGAATGAAGCCCCTTAGCCCGCCCGTTTCTTTTTGGGCCCTCTATTCTCTTGCATTTGTCTTTCACTGTTGCTTCATTCTCTGGCTATGTGTGCAGTCCTCAGTGGTCGTTGGGTAGGGTGGGGGGGGGAGTAAAGCTTTATAGTCTAGGGGAAGTGGACATCCATCCATTAACACTCTATCCAGGCTTGGCCTCCACTGCACCTTGTAGTCCCATCTCCTCAGATCACAGGGGGAAACCGCCAATCATTCGTCATGGCGGTTAAAGAGCCCATTATTAGGCCGACTATGCCAGTCACCCCCAAACCGCACTTCCACCTTCACACTTTTAAAGACATCCATCCAGCACGATGAATGGAGGGGAGAAAGAAAGAAAGATGAGAGAGGTAGAGTGGAGGAAAGATGGTGGCAGAACACAGATGGGCGGATAAGAGGAAAGATCCAGAATCTGGAGAACTCTTTTGTCATAAGGCTGTCAAGTATATAGACTGCCTGTAAGGTACAGCATTAGAAAATCTGGGGCACGAGGTAAAATGTCCTCATCTTCTCTCATTTTTAATGTCCTTAAAAACAAGATTTTAATACGGAATTAATTTCAGGTGTACACTCATATGCATTTATGCCAAGAATCAGCCATATTTTCAGAACTGGAATGATCTGTTTTATAACATTGTTTATAAAATCCTGACATGTGCAGCCATTTCATCCAGCGCACAGTGGTACAGTGGTAATGTACACTGATAAACCATAGGGCAGGAGTACAGTAGGGATACAGAGAAGATTATCACATGACATTCTGAAAGGAGGATGTCTTTGAAGCTGGAAGAACCAGGACAAGAGTACGAGGGAGGTGTATTGATGATATTTTTTCCAGCTTGATTGGGAAATAGTCAAGGGAGGGAGAACCAATTACAATCTTCAGTCAAGCACCCACATCTTTTGAGGTGGGTGGAGCTTCAGGAGTCTTAAGCCCTAAGAGTCCAACAGTAAAATGTCCAATGAGTGAGGATGAGGGGGGAGGGTCTTATAGAAACTGATAAATGGAGAGAGAGAAGTAAAGGGGTTGGAAGTCGGAGTCAAATCAAGGACATGCCCAGGTTTACTTGAACTCTGCTTGGGGTCGAGCAGAGGGCACTGTCGGTTGATTAATGTGGCAGATTACAGATGATATAAGGAGTAGGAAAGAGGAAGGGAGGCAAAGAGGGGCAGACGGAAACCAGAAGGTGAATAATATGACGTGTGGAGGGAGGGAGGGAGGGAGGGAATGTGAAATGTGCAAAAATGAATGAAAAATTTAAGATCATAGAGGTGAATAATAGACACCCTCCTCTTCTGAAACCTACATAGTCCCAGTTTTAAATGCGGTAACTTGGTTACCAATATCCCCATTTTGCTGTCGTTTTTTACATAATTTAAAAATATCAGCTATCTATTTCATGACAAATGGACCAATAGAAATGGGTGACAATTGAAATTCAAAATTCATGTTAAAAGCATTTTTCCTTCAATAATGTGCCAACATGTTCTTGAAAACATTTATGAAAGAATAACTATCTTGAATGGTGACCACAGCCAACTGTTTGCAAACCTCTTCTAGTGATAAATGTTTTTTTAAACCCTGGCGTATTTGATCGTATTGTTGTTTTACTGCAATTTGATAACACATTGTTGTGCCTAATCTCACCGCTTAACTGTGTTAAAATGACTGTGACTCATACGCTCTATCAAATTGGCTTATTGCTTCATTAATCATAACCTAATCCTTTTTTTTTTAAGTTGCCGGTCTGAGATTGGAACTGGCAACCCTTGCTGACCTAATGACCCCTTGCCTACAGAGCCCACTAAGGAGATTGTAAACTATGTCAGAATTCTTCAGGTGAGGGCAATATTTCTACGGGAGCGGACACCCCATTCGCTGCTTGTCCTTTGGCGTAGAGGCGAGCTAAAAGTAATGATGCCTCTCACACTTGAATTACTGCTTTGTTCATTAGTAAAGTGTATCGAGTTTATCGAGTGTGTGCAATTTCTCCCAGGGCCCCTGTGGATATAGTAATCACCGCCACAGCCCAGACTGACAGGACGAACACAGAGCAGGATACACAAATATGACTCTGAAGCAGTAAAGACGAGCTGAATTAAAAACAAAGTCAGACAAACACAATAACGGCACAGTTTTAAAACGTCTCGCACTTCAGCGTGGGGGGTCAGATTTTTGCATTGTGCTTTGGGTAAATATGTGCCATAACTCACGTGGCGTTGCGGCAGCCGGCGTTTAAGCGTTCATGTGTATAATTATTTTCGAGTATGTCTCCATTTTCTCTCTTTCGCTTCAAATCAATTTTTATGGCAGCTGAGTTTTATGGCACTCATCAGGGTGGCGCGGAGACGGCCTGCTCCTGCTTCAGGGAGAAAACACTGGTGAAATGAGAGTTATAAATATGAACGCTTTTCCTCTGCCTTCTGGCAGCGTTCTGAGTGGATTTGATGGGTGTGTGTTTTGTGTGTACGTGTGCACATGTGTGGGACCCAGTGGGTGGAGGAAGCTGACTTTTCCTGACAGTGACCTTTGACCCAGTCCCTCATCCTTCCTTGAGTGACCTTTTTTTTTAAGACGTTGGCCATTGAGGTTATCGTTTTCATCTTTGGCTGAACAAAAGTCATTTAATTAATAGAAATAAATTATCTCGCTATCTCCCTACCACAGCAGTAAACAGGTGAGGCAATAGTTTAGCAAATACATAAAATTATTGCCTTGAACCTACTGGATAACTAGCATATGTTATGTGCTGAGTATAATCTAATGTCAGAAGCATCAGCACTGCAGAATTGAGATATACTTCATTCAATGGATTAATAAATATTTAGGTTTTATTTTCAGCAAATAAATCTATATTTTGTTTTATTTTTTACAATATGTGAAACAAATATGGAAAATCACAAAAAAATCCATATTTAAGTTACGTTTGTGTGGTTTGTTCTCAAAGTACATTATTTCACTGGGTTTTCTAATTTTTTCAACTTCCAACAAGGTTTACTTTACATTTTTGGTATTATTTTAAAACAACGTTATTTTTCCAAGTAAGCCTTTTACAGTTCTTTTCATAGCATTACATAACCATTATTATTGCAGGACTGGGTGAAATCATTATTGCCATGCTAATACACATTTTAGCAAAGAAAGATGACAAGAGCTACATGGTTTCACATTTATTGCTGTATCAAACTGACAAAGAAACATTCTTAAATGGCTTGCTGTCCTCAAACCTTTCATCGGCAGTATGGTCTTTTACCGCTGTCAGAATTTTAGAGTAATTGTGCCATGCAGGCTCCCCTACAGTGAGCCTCCCATTATCCCTCTCTCCTGTCCCAAGTGGCAGAGCCCTCTCCATGGGCCCTGATAAGAGCGAGCCCCTGTGTCAGCCTGATGCATGGTGGGATTAGTGCTGTCCAAACACACCAGGCCACACTTTAAGGGGAACAGAGGAGAGGGCACAGGATGGCTCTCTTCAAAGTTGGAGCAGCCCCATTCCATACAGAGGGGCCGGGGAATTAACGGGGGTAAATATTAACACCTGTCCTTGTGTAAATATTAGCTTGTGTCTTTTATGTACGGGCAGCAGAGCAAGCTTTCCGCTCCGACTTGAATCCACTGAAGTGGATAAAGAGTAGTGGGACTTTTCATCTTCAGCTTAAGTGTTTATCTGTCTATCTGTCTTTCTGTCTGTCTATGTATGTATGTATGTATGTATGAATATATCTATCTGTCTGTCAGTCTTAAATTATATTTTTAATGATGATGCAGAAATGGTACAATGATTTACTTAATTCCATCAAAATGCATCCCCTATTAGAGGATCCTTTAGGCTCTACATTTCCTTTAGGCTCTACATTTAAACCAGTGGCCCAAATGTCTGCCATTTCATTTAACCTCTTTATCCCTTAGGAGTCAAAAATTACCATCTACATTTTTTGCTACTATTCTAATGCCGTTATGTAAGTGCATAGTTCATTGCATAACAATCTTAATGGTGAGTTGTACATGGCATTTGTATTTGATTTACACGCTGTACTGCGTCAAATGTAGTGTTGCCTGAATGTTTATAATGTGCACTTTTGATGGAATTTCTTTTCTTATTTCACTGATCAATGAGTGAAAAATAATGAATGTAAATTGAACCATGCATTTCATTCCAATAACTGCAATATCTGTAAGGGCTAAGGGTTGAAAACATCACTTATCCTTACACTTCCGAGGGCAAGGTGTAATTGTGGTAGGGTGCTTTGTGAAGCAGGATTTGTGATTTAGCTGGATTACTAAATCTGAGGGTTGTCTAATAAAAATGTCCCACAGCTGTTGTCCTGCTAGAATTTAGGCTTAGGTTATATCGATAAACTTGTTCTGAATATTCTCCTTGTTACTATCACAGTTACTCCCTATGTTGTGCTACTTTCTTTATTCTGTTTCCTTTATGCATTTCAGAATCCTTTAAGTTGACGTATACTGTCAAATCCCTCTCAAGACGCATCCATAGGTGACATATCAGTGTGCCACCTGCTGTACATGTATGGCAGTGCAACCTTCTCTTTTCATTGAGCTTCCTATCAGAACCTTGGAGGAGGTTTCCATGGAGATAGTTGTCATGACATGGCTCTGTGATGAGCACATTGTTTACCTGTTGTTGGCTTAAATTGGTATTCAGTATTCTGCTCCAGCATTGCACTGTGGATTGGGAGTTGTGCAAATGAGACTCACACATCTCAACATTCCGATGTTACTGTCACGATGATGACTCACCGAGCACCTTCAGCCTGTTAATCAAGATGCTCTGAGATTCGTGCAATCAGAACACGTCTAAGCCCTCCAAGGCAAAGCCTTGCGATGGAACACCTCGTGCACCTTCACCTGAACTTGTGAATCACTCCTACCGGACTTCTCTGCTAATGTTCTCCCCTGATCTTGATATCTGAATGAAAAAGTGATGATATATAAACCATTTTATCCCAGGTTTCATCCTTGTAATAGCAAAAACAAAACTCCTTGTGACCCTCTTTAAGGTGACTCCAGAACCTCCCTGAGTCTAAGACTTGGGCCTTCACCTAAAGAGCCAAGTCTGTAATTAAGCTTCCATTCAGGAAATACATAAATAACCGACAGATAGAGAAAGCTGAGAAACCAATTTTCCTCCGATAGACATAACAATGATTAATAGAGACATTCATTTAGGTGGAGTTTTGTTCTCAAACCTTACTCATCTTTCCTCATAATAATGGATAATTGCAATGTATGGGTCTCGTCAGAGACTGATTGCACATTAAACCCTCCAGGATGAAAACGAAACTCCGAAGAAGAAAAAAAGCAGTGTTCGTGGAAGGGAATCCACAGTATAGGTTGCACATGGGTACCAACATAAATGAGATTAAAGAAAGGTGCAAGGACAGGAAGAGTTCTGAGCATCTCAGTTAAGAAAGAATTGGTGCTATGAGTAAACCAGGGCTCATGTGTATAAAGCTGCTTATAAAGCATCAGATTTCTGTCTTATTTAGGATGATCTTATCGATAGGAGCCCAATCTTAGACTAGCACTGAGAAGCTTGATGAATCCAGTTCACAATTCACTGCCACTCATTTTTAATGGGCAAAACTGCTAAAACATCACAACCCACAGACCTGATTGATGTAAATAGCAGGTATATTTCTAAAGTATTCAAGAGCATTCTGCATGCAGTGCTAATTGAACCTATTCACTGAATAATTATGAGAAATTCTGTGTGTTGGGATATATATGGTTGTCCTTGTTGGCAAGTTAAAATCAACAGCATGTCTCTAAACAGCTGCTGGATAGTCGTGTTTGCTTTAGCTGACAGCAGGTCATACGAGTCACTGATTTCTGATCAATACCCAGGAGGCAGCCTTGCTGTGATGTTTAATGGATAAACAGCTGGCAAAAGAAATATAGCCTAAAGAGAGAAGCAATGATTCTGATAGAATGCCTTTCCATAGACAGGAGAGCTCTGATGCTGCATTCTAGAAGTTCTCCACTGGATAGCACTGTAGGCTCAATTTTGATTCCTCTCCCAGCTCAAATTCTCTCTCACCCAACCCCCACCACTATGCTTGCTTTGTCCCCTCCTCTTCTTCCTCCCTTGTTTTAGATGGATCCTCCTCTTTGTGTGAATATTCATATGCGCCTGTAAAGTAAGTCCACTCCCACTCCCTCCCATGATAATTAGATCATGTGCCCCTCCCTATCCAGCCCACCCAACTAAAATCCATTAACATATACACATGTGTGTTTGTATATATGTGTATGCTTGCATGTGTATGTTCTAGGCCTATATCAGTAATTAGTTTATAACCACAAGACCACTCTTAGCCCATCAATAGTATTCTATTACACTGTAAAAGTGTACAGAGAAATGGCACGTGAGTGGACATGGCTTTATAACAAAGGGGATGGTGGGTGTATTAGGTGAATAGAGGCATGATTTGCAACTGAAATAACCTGTACTGTCTTTAAGTGCGGGTTATTTAGTGAAGGCAACAAAATCTTGCATCTTTAATGTTTTCTTTTAAAAAGCTAATTGAATTGTTCTTTCTAGTTCAGAATTTGTGTGCCCTTGAAATTATGGTACAGTGGCAACAATACATGCTTAAATAAATAAGATCTTTCCATGTACACGCTTAAAAATGCATGTTGTTTTGTGATGCCACAGAAAATGCTTCCATAAAAAATATTTTGATTAATGATTCTTAAAAGATTTTTTTTTGCAAAAGCGAAGTGTACATGTGATGTACAGATATAAGGAATCATGTAAAAAGTACCACTTCAAGAGTGTAGCCAAAAGATCTCACAATTATTAATTTTTTAAATCTTTTTGGGGTAGGTGATACAAATCATCAGCGTAGCTATATAGAGCAGTCGTTTGGCTTCTGTTTGCCTTTGGTGCAGTGGGATTTGTTTCAGTACCTTACTGATGACTATGTCCAGTCATTTAGAATAGTTTATCAGCTTAGCACTCACCGAGCACTCAGGAGACACAAGCAATGTAGAAGCCCTACTGATAAGAATGAGAGGCAAAGAGAGAGCAATTGCTTCCTCTTCCTCTGTCTTTGTAGAGCTACTGGCCAGTTTTCCAGAACCAGATCACTAGTGCATTTTGAATTTGCAATGGAGAATGACCAGGGACAGTGTAATTGATCCAAGGACTTGTGTAAAGTGTTCACAGAGTAAAGGATCACTTGTCTTCCATGCCTAGTAGCCGGAAAGCAGTGACAAAAAAGATCGCTGATATTGTTCAGTTAAGTAGGTTGACCTTTGGCTTTGGTGTAATCCGTTGCATTTTGCAGTTTTGAAATGATTGCTTTCGTTATTGTAATTGTACAGTGTACAATTAAAGTTTTGCAGCAGTCTAAACAGTGCATGGTTTTATTTGACAGTGCATTCAACAGTGCCTTTTTAAAATATATTCTTGTCGTTTTAGGTTTAATTTTAGAATTCACAGCTGGGCAGATCAGTGGGCACTTAGCAGTAAAAGTAATGAAATGAAATATTAGAATGTAGCTCTATGGTTCGATGTGTAGAACATAGCTTAATATTACTGTTTCAGTTTAATGGAATTGGTTCATGCTACCAAGCAAGTCTCTGTTGTTGCTGCTCATTGAAAATTCCCAGGATGGAAACAACACCAATGCATAAAACACAGACTCAACTGAATGTCGATCACCAGACCATCAGACTTGACAGGAAGCAGAGTTAGAGGTCACCCATCACTTTATTACACTTAACAGAACCTTTATGTCTACAGTAAGCACTGGAAGCTATGGCATTCAGCCCAAACACACGGCACTTACTTTCACAGCTATCACGACTGTCCTCACCAGCCATCGGTCCTGAGTGATGGCCAACGAGCGACAGAGTGCCATTATTTACCTCAGTGTTGGAGCCAGCACCCCAACGTCACATTGCTCCCCCATTAGCGGCTCAACAGCCTCTTAAACTTAATTTAGCTTGATTTGTGTTGTTTGCTAGTCAAGCCTCAGCATTGATTACAGTGTCATGCGATAGCCCTCACACGCCGAATGGTGTTGTTTTACAGTGCGTAGGGCAGCAGTATATGTGTGCGCGTGTGTGTGTGTGTATGAATATGTGCAACCTTTTGTAGATATTATAGAAAACAACATGTACAAAACTTAATTTGGTTAATGTTAACATCTTCAATACTGAAATGAAAGTGGTATATTAGTACAGAAGTCTCTAGAGGGATTAGAATTTAGTATGTTCACTGAAATTGTATATTAAGATTAATGATCTTATATACTGCAGAAGTAAACTAAAGCCAAAATAAAGTTATAGTAAAAAAAACCTTTCCTTTGAAAGATGCATTAAACTCTGCAATCGCTAACCTTTTCCATATTACAAAAATTATCTGTCTTAAGTTTTGATCTGATTTCTCAGCGCACAAAAACACTTATGAAAGTGACCATTCTATCATATGTGAACACACCACAGCAAACAGTGTGAACAGCATGAAATTCAACCTCTGCATTTAACCCATTCACCAAGTATGTGTCCAGTTTGAGCTCCCTCTAATTGGCCAAATTTGTTGACTAGTTTTATAGTTATGAATACTTGATTAGTAGCTCACACCTGACAACACACGCAGCTTAAGTTCAGACACACAAACATTACTCACTACTGCCCCCTAAATGTGTTACCGGCACAGAACTTAGAACTGGTTTTCAACAAATTAATTTTCGGCTTTTGTATCTACATGTATTTGCCTCAACCTAACAGATGAATACACACATTTTACATCCTGTTTGTTGTACTGTAAATATTTGACAATGCCATAAAACAGCTTTGGAGATAATTCTAATCAAGCAATTGTGTAATAACTGTGGGAGGCCAACTTAGACTCCTGCTAGATCTAAGACATCCAAATAGTTTTCATTATCCTCTTGCATGGGCCACTATGGGCAAACATGATGGATTTATAAGGTGTGTGTATATGTGTGTGCGTGTGTGTGACTCAGTGAGGCATGGACTCCACAAGACCTCTGAAGTTGTGCTTGGGTATCTGACACTAAGGCGTTTGCAGCAGGTCATTAAGTCCTGTAAGAGCATCTGTGGGATGTGCTGGACAAACTAGTCCAATCCAGGGATTCCCCACCTCGCAATTTACAGGACTTAAAGGATCTGCTGCCGACGTCTTGGTGCCAGAAAGCACAACACACATTCTTTTAATGATTTATAGTTACATAAATTTAGAAAAATTAACACGTGTAATGCATTAGAATTCTTTTATTTTATCTTATTACTTAATCATTTTTATAATGATTTTGATTGTTGACAACTCTTGATTTTAATATGTTGACTGCTAATCAGTATATCTGTTTTGTAGTTTTTGCATACACAACAGGTAAAGATTAAAACTCAATTGTTGTTACTAAAAACTGAAAGATTATTACAACTGCATTTGTAGAAATCTACTGTTATTTTATAGTTTTTATGGCAAAATTCATTGCCAGACCTTTCATAACTCGTTTACATGAGACTGTTTTTAACAGTGTGCATGTAGTGAGGAGGAGACCCATGGTAATAACATGCTACAAGCACAGTGAGGGTGTGTTAGAATTTATCATATCAGCTAAAAATATACAGAGAACACAAAGAGTTGTGAAACACAGCAATAAATATTATGGGGATATCTTCTCCAGTACTGCGGTGCTATAACATATTGAAAAGCCTTGTATCTGCTTTATGTTTATAGTACTGGAAAGTCTGGGAATCCATATTCTAAACATAATTAGTGTGTAAACATGCATCCTCAGATCTCTAAGCTGCCATTCTAGTGTGCTGGATTGTATTTGTGTGTGTGTGTGTGTGTGTGTGTGTGTGTGTGTGTGCGCTTGCGCATGTGTTTATATCATTGCCAGGCTGTATGTCTGTGCGTGCATGTGTGTGGGCGAGATTTATTCAGCTTGTCCACTGCTGCTTCATTATTGTGGAGCTTTTCGAGAGCGAGGGATCTCCAAACAATTTATGACGGACACATTTATTGGTCCCTATAAAAAAAATTGAGGCAAAGATTGATCATCTCTTTCTGTGCGTGGCCTATGGGCCCGGCACGGCCCATTAAAAAGGGCTGCTGCTTTACAGCATTTTAAACGGGCATATGTCTGGTCACCACTGGCACTCGGCAGTGAGGGCAGCTTTAGGACCCAAGGCTCTATCTTCTCTGTCTAATTGGAAGCAGGCTGGGGGGTGCTGCTTTGCCCATCCCAGTTTAAACCGTCACACATTTTTTAATTGTGACACTAAATAACAGGCATGTATTATTTAATAGGCTCTTATTGGCTTATTTATTTGGCAGGCATGAAGGCTCTTTGGTCTCTGAAAGGGCATTAAAAAGGCACCAGAATTAGCCTGGGTATCTGCTTGTTAGTTGGTTGTGTGTGTGTGTGTGTGTGTGTGTGTGCGTGTGTGTGTGTGTGTGTGTGTGTGTGTGTGTGTGTGTGTGTGTGTGT
>JBBPDC010000028.1:8351815-8361991 GCA_037974485.1 Hemigrammopetersius urotaenia
TATATAGATACACACACACACACACACACACACACACAAAAGTTGACGACAGAGGCTCCAGTCAATGCCCCTCTGCTTACATTTTAGTGGCACATGTGACTTGAGCCTACACAAACACACTCACATGTGTATGATCTGCAATTTTAATGGCCCAAAGACACAAAGTCAATACACTGACTCAGATTTCTGCATCTGTTTAGGTGCCCCTGCTCAGCCATATAGGACATACAAAAACATACTTTTTGCAAGGCAAATATATGCTTATTTTTATGTGAATATGTGTATAGTAGGTGTACCAACACATCCAACTCTGTGTATTCTATGTGGTCATGCATGTATGATTGTGTACATTCACAGTACTTAAGTCAATAAATGTGAGCTGGCCATGAATGTCCCATCACATCACTAGCTAGAGCGCTTTCAGTTGGATCAAGCCAAGTCCTCGCTTCAGGTTTTGATTCAGAGCTGATGAAATTTTCCCCCGATAGGAAAATGTAAGGCTTCAGACAGAAGTCTTACAAAGTCATGGTTTAAGGATTTGAAGTTCTGGCAAGGGATCAGTAGGGGGCAGTGCAGTAAACAGGGCTGTTGGCAAGTCTGCACACATTTCAGTTAACTCCTTCATGCCTTCATGAAGTGGTTTTGCTTATTAGTTTCACCAGTGTTTTGTACAAAACAAAACAGTGTTTTGTACTTGTTTGAACTTATTTGACAGATGTACTAAAGGGTGCTGAAAAAGTACATTACATTATATTACATCATTTGGCAGACACTTTTATCCAAAGTGACTAAGAATATGAAGTGCTAAATTTTTACGTAAGAGTTGTACAAGAAGATGCATTAGGAGAGGAGATGCTCTCTGAACAGATGAGTCAAGTCTCCCATTTGCAGAAAGTAAGAGAAAGACAGACAGACAGACAGACAGACAGGCAGACAGAGAGAGAGAGAAATGAGAGATGAGGAATGTTTGACATGGCCTTATCGGGGTTTCATGATATGGCAAGGAAGGAAGGATGCCACGAAAAGAGCACTTGACCGCAACAATGTAAAAGAAAGAGTAGGTCAGAAAACAGAGATTGGTTAAGCTAGTCTTAATCTTCACTGTAAACACTGGCCTCTAGTCCACTACTGTCAGCTCACCTTATCTTAAGTATGCTACAATAAAACAAAGACTGAACAATGTGTTTACTTATTTGCATAAATATCGCATAAGGTCTCATTGTGTGCCAAACTTATTTTACCCCTTCAATTTGTCTTTATACTGCATAAAGTACTAAGCAAAGTCACACGTTTCTTCATATTTAGCTCCCAAAGCCAGATTTTCTTGTGTTTTTTTGATATACCCTTTAGGAATAGTTATCCAGACTTGCTGAAGGACTTTCAAAGGTTGTCATCCAGTCCCTGTACCTGACCAGTTCAGAATGTTTTTTGTTTCTCAAGTAAGGCATAAAATAGTGTTTTTGCACCAACATGGTGATTCAAAGCTAAATGAGGGGTAGCTCAAAACATTTGCACAGTAGCTACTATATATTTTTATGTGATGCTGGGGCTTTTTTTGGTCATCAAAGTTTTTCTGTAGCTCCACACCATTGTTCTGAGTTAACACATTACACACAACATTCAACTTTCTGTACTTATTTTCTATAAGTCCACTTGTTTCAGTAGACTAAAGTAGTGGGCATCATTAATTAAGAGCTTTGCATTCTATGTCTTTTAATCTCAAGTAGGGTCGTGTGCCAGGGGGCCGAGAGGCACCCTGAATTTTAATCATGTTTGTGCTGATACACACACTCTGAGCAACAGTCTGGTACAGGTGAGATAAGTGTGCTTCCATATGTGCCTATGTGTGTGTCTTGTTTGCAAGTCCATCAGTTGTAAAGGTGGTTGGTGCAAATATAAAGTTCTAGTTGTATTTGAACAGGCCTACTTAACCCAGAAATATCTGAGCATGATGACCTTTGTACCCTTTCTGAAAAACACACCTTTCATACACTTAAATCCGCTGCATTTCCCCCTCTGAAAGCCCAAAAAATGGAGCTGTCTATTACATTAAGCGTGGTAGGACCACACGTGTATCTGCAGAATTACATGCTGGGTATTATATTACTTCCTTCATAGCCTTTTTTGTAAAGCATTGATTGCCTTCTGAGTGTTTATTTTGCATTTGTTAGCTATGGGACCGCAAACCGATAAGAGGGGTCTCCTCCATTTTTTTCCTGTGCCTTTTCTTTGCCTTGTTTCTAAAACAAGCATTTAAGGCAAACAGCTTTGGAGATATCATCAGTATTTCTGCCCATTATTCAGCTGTTATCTTGGCCCTGATTGACTGAGAGATGAATTATGGCTTCTCAGCATAAACAACTGTCCACGGGTTCCCAAAGTCATCATTCGTCTCAAAGCGTGAACCCCAGAATGAAGCTCCTGTGGACTGGTGTGCTTATGCAAACAGAACAGGGGGCCATGGTAAAGTAAGACGGTGAAGTTAATTTGACCCCTGAACAGTCATGTAAGAGATTACTTGCTGGCACACATACCCACCAGTGTGTAACTGTTGCTGTGTTGAAGGCCAAGCTAGAAGTTTTGTTTTATTTCCTCTTTGCAGATTAACTGTTAACATGCAGCACTCAACAAAGTGCAACAGAAACAATACAATAAATAGACAATACAGCATTTTAAAAGTATGGGATGAATGGGATGTAAACCTTCCAAAAATTACTAATATTTCACTAGAGGCAACTAGCAGCATTCAACAAAGTGCACCAATACAAACAATAGACATTACATCAGTGTGGAATGGAAACCTTCCAGAATGATTAATATTGCACCATAAGTGTGCATCTTCTGTGGCATTTCAATGGGAGAGCAGCAGTCAAAACTGAAAAGATAATGAATGTCAGTTATCTGAAGCAGTTATATGTTTTTAAATAAAGCATGAATTTATATTTACTTCCCAATAGTCACTTAATCAGCATGGGATCAAAGCCTGAAGCCTGAAAAACAGGCAGATTTTAGAAGAACCGTGTGATTTGTTTAGCCAATTTTACATTCAGGTTAGTCAAATGAATTTCCATAACCACTGACATTATTTCATGCATATAATATTTTATGCATTTTCTTGGTTTAGAAGAAGTATTTTGATTGTCTAAGGCAGGAAGATGGCAGCATGGGCACATGACACATTATATTTATACTAATGAGTTAAAAATGTATATGGAGTTACATGTATATGTAGTATTCAGTGAACAGCTTCTGGCATTCCCAGTGAAATAACTCACATGATTATTATCATGAATTAGATTTACAGTCTAAATATTTTTTAACAGTAGTTTATTGTAATTTTCAGTTTTAAAGGATTCCTTCAAAGGTAATCAAAGCCAAGCATGACAATCTACTAGACAAAGAGTAGTCATTGCAGGCAGTGGAATGTAATGCTAATTGCCTGAGGTACACATTGTTAATGGTGCTCTTATAAACTCATTTATCAGGTGTTTAAAGTGTGTTTGGCAAACATCAGTACTGCCATAAATAAGTCCGTCATGCACCGACATCACAGAACATCCAGATAATATTTACCAGCCATTAAAATTATTATATCTTGTTGCAAAACAGCATGGCCTATTGGGAGAAACAGCATATGAGAGCCAATTTCATGATTTATGATTACACTAATAAACCCAATAGTTATGAACGAAAAGGAAGAAAAACTTGTCCTGGATCAAATGTTTATTGCAACATGCAGTAAATCTGTCTTTTGACTTGGAGAACATCCAGGCTTGTGGTTGGAGCGCAGCATATTAGACCGACCAGTGTTCTCTTTATATCAAGATATCAAGAATTTTTGTTAGTGTGTAAATCAAAGATCAAAAGGTATCTACTTGTACAGAATTTCTCTTTCAAGAAAAGTAGAAGCACAGGAATTAGATCAGTGCCTAAGAATGAGATTTGCATTGCAAGAACGTAGAATGACCTACAGAGGCAGTATGGGACAGCAGACAACTCAGTAACAGCACTCTGGGGAGTGTGTGTGTGTGTGTGTGTGTGTGTGTGTTGTTTGAACTGACCGCAGATCAGATACTCTAGCTTTCCATTGCTCTTGTCTGGCCACAGTCTGATTGGAGATCAGTAGTATGTGGGTGTGGCCACAGTTTGAATAGCTTCCAGCTTTTGCAGCATATGCATGTCAGCCAGGCTGAAACTTATGGCCCCACAGTTACACTAAAACTCATGAGGAAGATGAATGCAGACAGAGAAGCTAAGACAAGGAGTTATATTTAGCTTTGGGATAGCAATACAGACTTTCTCATGTCTTTCATGAAGTAACCTCCCCCCCCCTCACCCAGCACTCCCCACTCCCCTAGTTTTCTCCATAGTGGCAGTCCATTCCTCTGGTAGACAGATTCCTGTCACCTCTACTTTCCCAGGGAACTTAAAAAGTGACTACTGTGTGTAAAACTATAGCAAGGATGAGTACGCTTCGATGCTAATGATTAACGGTGCGGCTCACGCGTATGCTAAGCGGGGGGAATCTTGCATCCTCCCCAGGGCATGATCCCACTGAAAGGTATTCAAAAAAGCCTTAAATGAAAACATCAAGCCTTTTCCACATTTCAGCGAACTGCGCTCATGTAGTCATCCTGAGGGATGTTGCGGCTTTGGAAACAAGAGATAAAATGAAGGGACAGAATAAAGGAGACCAGTGAAAGAGAAACCCCTAGTGAAATGGCTTCTAGCCCATGGCAGATGTTGGGTGGTCTGGCAGATCTGTCCTCAGGGCTCTGTTAGCAGAGACGATGGGGTATTTTTCTTTTTTTTTTTTTGTCAAAAGCAGCTGAGCAGCTATACAAATCTAACTATCTGCATCACAGATTTATTATGGTTCTTTGTACTTTACTCTGCACCTTATTTGACACTGTGATGAAACTGCTATAAATTGTTCTACAAATGCTCTCCTAATATGAGATAAACTATATTTAAAGTAGATTGACCAACTTAGCCCATTTTGAAAGCAGATATTAAAAAGGACCACAAGACTTTGGTGGACTTTTGCAAGTCCCCAAAGCATACAGGCTAGCATGTTCACTTTCAGTCAGACAGGATGTTTGGTTTCTCAGGCTTCCCACTTGGAGCAGAAGATCCCTCCAAAAATGGGCATTTGGGGCTTATACACTGTGGATCTATATTCAGTCTTATTACCTGTCATAATTTAAAAAAAAAAAAAAAAAAAAAATATATATATATATATATATATATATATATATGTATATATATATATGGTTATTTGAAGAATATGTACTAAATGGTTCTCTATTGAACAAAAATTGGCTAAGAGAGAAACAGATGCCCTTTTATTACTTTGACTAATAACACTTTATGACACCTAGCTAGAGGTCATATAGCAGCACATGAAGTATTGTCAAGGACTAAACAGGGAATTGTATTAATTGTAGCATTAGTATCTTTGTCATGTCAGCTCCATCTAAAGCCATCAGATCAGTAAGACCATAAGTTAATTAAAGACTATTACACATTTTGACTATTAGATTTACTGCAGAAATTACCTTAGGTTACATAAAATCTCTGTTATGTTCATAAATATTCCATCACAACCTATTGGAAGAGATTGCTTCTTTGGTGTGATATTGGTGCATGAACCACTTAACTAGTTACAGTGAAACACTGGATGCACTAAAAACATCTAGTTAGTCTTAATGGTTAGAATAAGAGAAATTGTGATAAACATTAGGACGTCTTATGAGTTTTTGCATATTTTTGTGTAGCGACAGAGTGTAAATCGAATAGAAGCTTTAATTTGTACTATTTACAAAATCCTGAGTTAAATCATAAACATTACAGATTTCATGTAAAAGGTGAGTAAGGTGAACCACTTGCTCGGTCTGATCACTGTGCCTGTACTTTTTTGTCTGTTGTCTGTTGGGTAGATCCAATATTTTTTATTGACTGGTTGTGGATCTATAATTAAGTGTGTATCTGTGATTGTAATAGATTGTTAACAGTTGCCTTTAACACAATACATCAAATAACCAATACTGGCTTGTTATGCTTTGAATCTTGTGCAAGATTTATAGAAGAATGTGAAGGATGAATTATATAGATTGATAATGAAAAATAGATGAGCTTTAATCTTTTGCTTCTTGACCCAACCTGTCTGCAACATGATGACCCTATTATCTTTTTATTAGCACTTGTTCAGGGATAACCCTGTGGTAGCTAGAAGCACAATGCTAGAAGCTGTTCTAACATGGAGTAAACATGCTTTTGAATTACATTGGTGCTGCTAATCGGACAGAATGCGGCAGACTATAATCATTGCGGGTCTATTCTGTTTCTGACTTTTTTTCTAAGGTGGTTTGGCATGACTCATTAGGGGAGGTCAACAAGCACTTGTACCCTCTCATTAAAGGCACATGACGAAAGAAAAGACGAATCGAGAGGCAAAAAAGAAAAACACCATTGAACAAGACGCCCTGGATAAATACAGGGATTGAGGTTTGGAGGAAAGTCAATAACAACCTGTAGGTATGAGTCGGGAGGAACAAAGCCTGCCAGAGGCCTGTTTGGATGGGCTGCTTGCTGAACTCGCTCGGGCAAGCCATCAAGGAGCAAAGCAGTGTGTGTTTTTCACTTTGTGACTGACAAGCTTGCACCCATTTGTCCCCCTAGTCCTTTCTTGTGAGACTGTGTTGATGTGAGATTTAATGAATGAAGTTTTTCTTTCTTTCAATCAAGGACAAGTATCTACCACCCTAATCCAGGAAGCCAAAACTGGTCACAGTTTAGAAATTATCTTACCTCAACGTAATGATGAAGCATCATGTGATTGAGGAGACTTCATAAATATGCAAGAGCTAGTTGAGTTGGCAGCACTTCTCATTAACACTAAGAAAAACATTGAAGCAGTTAATAGTTTTACAGTATTTAATCAGCTTTTGATCACTTGTAGACTAACACTGCAAAGCGACAGTAGGCTGGAAAATTAATGCAAAAATTTGTGGGGCATTTTTGGTGCACTTTAAAAGGATGGATATGTCACTAATGAATACCATTTTTCTTACAGTCTTACACTATGAAGTATCATTGAGGTTTTAAGAACCTGCACGTTAGGTAAAGATTTTGGAAGAACCCTAGCCACTTGCTGCTCCACTTGGATGAATAGGGTAAATGCAGAGAACAATTTCAAGCTGTTCACACTGTGTGCTGTGCTGTGGTGGGTTCACATAGGAAAAAAATACACTTTACCAAATTGAGATTAGCAGTTGCAGAATCAGCTATTTTTAAACCTTAAAAGTAAACCTTTATGTTCACATTCTCTTGCTAGTATATACTAGCACTTGCAACTGCTGTTGAGTGGTACTTTGAATATGTCAGCCTGGGGAAAACAGCATTTGTCATGCTTGCATTTAAAAGCAAATCAGGTGATCTTCAAGCATTAATGCATTCATGCAGTTTTGGTCCATATATTAACTGCTTGTTAAAGAAAAAAACATGTACCATTTCTTAGAGTAATCAGGTAGAGTTATATCCTTTTAAAGTATATGATAACACAGCGAATGATTTGTATCACAACAGATTTAAAATTTTAGAAAATGAGTACTTTAAAAAAATAAGACCTGTTCCAGTGTTATGATTAATTGTTGAAATGTACTTGTATATTTCATGATTGTGCATCGACACTTTAAACTGTTGCATCACTATTTATTTATTTAGCTGTGTATTCAAACCCATTGCTTTAGTGCAATCAATGTGTACAAAGTACCTACAGTGCCCTTCACAAATATTGGCCCTTATTAAACAAGAGCAGAGCTGGTTTTAAAATTAAAAATAAAAAAAACCCTGATATGAAATGATTGAAAGAAAAAACCTGATGAACCTGATGAATACATTTTTGTTAAATAGAACTATCAAATTGTTGCCATCGCTTAATGTAATACTTTGTGTACCTTGTGCAAAAATAACAATTTTCAGCTGTTAACTATTATATTTAGAAAGACTGAAGACTTTAGTAAGAACACATAGTTAGGGATTTGAGACTTTGCCTCCCTATAAAAAAATATACAGACTGAACAATTTTAGAGGTTGGATCATTGTCAGAAGATCCTCTGGTTTGTCATGAAAAAAGTGTTCCTAATCACACAGGCTACATTGACTGAAAATAGGAATATGGCGACATACATCAGTAAGAATTTATTATGATGAGAGTTGTTTTATTTTAATTGTTGTACTTTAAAAGAGGATTGGGTTTTGCTAACATTTGACTGAAATATGAAAAGAGACAGTATCATTGGAGGGGTCTCTGGAAAACTGCTGTTTGTGCCAGCTGTGAGGGACGCAGTTTCACTTAAATTTGCACTGCAGATTGTAATGAAAGTACATAAATAAAACATAAAATGAAACTACTAACTCCACCCTAAATTATTTGAAAATGTAATTTTTTTTATTGTATTTTTTTATGGTGGTGGACAACCACCATCAACTGCAATACCGTAATGCATCACAAAATATTGCCAAGCCAAAAACTGTATTTATTAGAGATTAGTCTGTGTGTTTAGAATCTTATAGTGTGCCTCCACTGGCAGGATAGTCACGTATACTGTGTTAATGTACTTCATGTATCATGCTAGCACAACAGTGTGTATCATGTTACCAACCTGCTTATGCACATGTCCCCATCACAGGTGACCCAGTTACCATGGTGTCTCTATGGAGATCTACTGTACTTTATGGTGTTATGTGAAATATGACAAGTGGATGGCATGACTACAATATGTGCTACTTTAAGAATCTCATACTTACCAAAACAGTCTGCATTACTCAGTGTACAATGAATGTATGTATGCTTCTTTGCTTTATGCATGACTATTGTTGAATGTAGCATGCAAAACAGCTGTGCCATGCAAATGCAGGGTAATTCCATTTGCCCATTATTAGCGATAGCTAGAGTAAGGGATTAGTCTCTGAGATGTGATGGGGAAGTTGAACAAATACATGCATGATGGATTGTAGCTGACTGAAAATGTGATGTATGAGAGTGAATGATGGACAAATAAATATGTTTTAGTTGCATAACATTCTAACACTAAGAGTTAAAATATACTTATTATACTTAAATTATAATAAATTATTTTTTAATTTGTTTAACAACATTGAAGAGTTATTTAAATTTAATGTCATATGCGCAGGTTGAATTGTGCAAAATCTTCTGCAAAATTCCCTCAGTGTATAAGGTTTTACAGGGAATCACTGTTGAAGCCCAGATGGGGGGATGGGAGTAGATTTCTGTTGCTATTGAGAGTCTTGGACATTAGGGGGCAGTGCAGTGTGCTTGGTTTCTTCAGCCAAGGCCATGAACTGCCCATGAAGCCTCTGACATATCAGATTACACTAACAGCTCCAAGAAAACAACACACTCATGTGACTCCTAATGGAGAGTTTGACACTTACACACTTACACACACAACACACACTCTTGGACAAGTACAAGCAGAGGGGTACTCACACTCAAGACAACCCATGCATTGCCTCACGGAATAAAACAGTAGTTCAATAACTCAGGCCTCCATAATTCATTAAACACATTGTATTATAATACAAAAGTAAGTCTTCAGTGAATAAGCCAACATCTGTGTGTACTAGCATTTACAAATTCAGCATGGTTCAATAACAGAAAGTCGACATATGAATTAGAAAGATTAATTAAAGAGATAAAATCATCACTCAGGCATAATTTGGCAGACAACGTGATGTCATGTAGCGCTGGAGTGTAATAATGCATCATAATAATTCACAACCCCGGCATCGCAGCAAGGGCCACGACAGGAAGTAGTGTGATTTAGCTTGGCGTCATCAGTCAAGCGGCTGCCGCAAGCTTCATACTTTTTCCCCTGCAGTCAAACTGTGGGTTTGGGAGCAGAAGGAAAGCTCCTTGCGTTCTCTGCTTTATGGCAGTGTTTAAAGTGGGCTTTTTAAGCTCAGCTTTATGTGCTACCAAGCCTCTGTGGGGAGGGAAACAAGGCTTTTGCTGTACAGGCAATCTTTTATCTTAAGCTTTAGTTACATGTAGCGGTTCCTGGCTAGGGTCGGAGGCATTCACACACACACACACACACACACACACACACACACACACACACACACACACACACACACACACACACACAC
>JBBPDC010000028.1:8384041-8403060 GCA_037974485.1 Hemigrammopetersius urotaenia
ACACACACACACACACACACACACACACACACACACACACACACACACACACACACACACACACACACACACCATGTATTCTCCTACCAGCTTCCTAGTCAGTCATCAATTTAGAGCTAAAAAGGGATGGAATTTTTTTACAGGGGGTGCTCATGTATTGTATATACATGCAATATATTGAATGTGTTTGTGTCTGTTGGTCTGTTGATGCTAGAACAAATTTCTTAAAATCAAGATAGCATTACTACTCCACATACACACATAAACATACATTCCCATATAGATGAAAAAATATATGCTTGGCCTATAAGACTGCAGGTTATATCAATGCTATAGAACTGCAAGATATGGGCAACATTCAATATTGTGCCTATTTTGTCACATACTGGAATTAACTTGCAATATATTAAAACATTTGGCTTGGCATGCTTAAAAATTGGCATGCCTTGTTTTTGCCCAAAATGACTTTCGTTTTTGGAATTCCTACAAATGTACAGAAACACGATAAAATGTGTAGTGATTTGTTACCATGTTTAGTGACTTATGGCAGTCTTCTGAAATTTTGTAGTAAGAGCAAGGTCTATTTTGCAGTAACAATTCCTTGTGTTGATTTAATTCTAAATTTATTGAGGTATTACATATAGATAATAGTAATCTTTTTTTCCTGTATACAGGTTTAATAGTCTGTTTGCATGTTTGTGTTTGTGTCAGTGTTAGTGTCCTTAATAATAAAGAGGTTAGAATAATGTGCTGCATCTTTAGCCAGTTAGCTGTAGCTTCAACACAACTGTGATTTATTACTGTGGGATGTGGAATGTTAACATGCTAGTAACATTGCTTTTAGAGGCATGCTATATATCTTTATAGCATTTACTTTTAACATGAGGCAATTTATGCTGAGAGGTTCATCTTCTTTTACCCACCACTGAAATGTATCCCTTCTATAGAACTATTATGTTCCTTCCAAAACCATTTTATCTGTGACCTTTTATCATAATTTCTTCTGTGATTCTGAGAAACATTTAACACGTTACAAAGAGGGCATGCAACTTTAATCGTAATATTTAACCCCAATTTTTAGTATTGCCAATGGAAAAATGGTTACTTAGCACTTTTATTTTCATGTTTGTAATACTCAAAAGTATAATTGTGCTATATATTCTATGTAAGTTTGTTTGTTAGCAGTAAAGCTGTGTCTTTCCATGTGGAGAATTATTGTTTAATATTCCTTCTTGTTGCAGTAGATGTCATAGTTTTGATTTAGTTTTTGTGTATTTTTGGGTAACTGAGTACTTGTTTAATCTTAGTAATATATTTCATTAGTGATAACAACCCTGACCTGCTTCTCTGTGATTGTTTTCCTGAGAATTTCGTCTCACCTATCAGTGCTTGGCCAGAGTTTCTGTGGTGTCTTTTGAAGAAGTGTCCCTACAGAGACATCAGTGGCTCCGGCACAAGGCCCAGGAAGTGAAGCCAAAGAGTATGTTTGATAAAGAGCTTTGTGACAACTGCACACAGCGTGGAGTCTATTGTGTTTCAAACGTCCTCTCTCTTTTTCCCCTCTACTCTTTGTGCTGTCTCAGCTGCTCCTTGCTACTGTACAAAGGATGGGATAACATGTGTGTGTGTGCGTGTGTATGTGTACGAGAGGTTGTGTGTGTGTAAAGGGTTTTTGCCTGATTTCAGTTTAGTACCTACATTGCACTCTTTTTAGACATTCTTGCATATGTGCCATTGTCTGCATGTATGCATATTTCTATGCATGAGTAAAACATGTCTGCAGCATATTGTGTGTGGTGCGTGTCTGTATGTGTATTGTACTGCATTGCTTTCTTCCCCTGGGAAGCATCAACTTTGCAGCCATGCTAGCACTCTTTGAGTGTCTGGGTCTCACAGGAACAATCACATCCTTACAGCGCAACCTCATAAAACGCTGAGCATTCACGGGCCAAGCAAAACCCTATCCCACACGGGCCAAGTCCCTTATAAAGCCGTCATCCCTCGAGTTATAAGAGCGGCGTACTGAAAAGAGACCACAAACGTGATTTATATCCCTTTGCTCTCTGTCTCCTTTCCACAACAAGAGCATGCATAAAAAGCACTGGAATAAATATAATATGCAGGAGCACCCCGTAGCCCCAAAGTCCCACTGTGCAGTGGGAGACGCCTCGTAAAACAGAATTTGTGAGCGGGATCTGAAATCATGGCTGCATTTAATCTCAATGCCTCATCTGGCTTCTACTCCATGACTAAAACACAGCGATTGTCTCCCTTTCACACACAGTAGCATTCAGAATGAATTGATTGTCCATGTGGGGACTGTAAATTTTGAACATTTCCCACAGCCAAATGACATTCCCCAATACTGAGAGAACAAGCAAGTACATGGGAGGGAAAGAGCTTGGATGAGACCTATGAGGAAGATAAAAAGTGTAGTACGATGGAGAAACCGATGAGAGATAGATGAATAGATTAATGAAGACCCTAAAATGGACCACAAAGATGGAAGAAACGTTCAGAGTAAATATCAAAATCTGTTTTTAATGCTGCCACTTTGACACTTTGTAGTACAACCCCTTAACCTCAAATCATAAATCCTGAACTGTTAAGACATGTCCCTCTCACTTATTCACTTGCTGAACAAGCCAAAGCTTGTCCCTGCCTCTTGCTATCTCACTCTCTAAATCATCTAACACACTTTACAGCAGTTTATGGCAAAGTGTTTGCGAGTTTTATTCAAGATCTGAAACACTCTAATCTTGGTTAAAGCTTAATCTGAAAGGAAAAAGAGAAAACTCTGACCAAATACATTGGTCATTTAGGACACTTGAGGGTCTAAGGGAGAATCCATGACAGCCTATCCTAGGCTAGTTTGCCATCTGGTTAATCAGCTTACTTTAGGAGCCTAGACCACAGCAAATCCAAAATACCTACAAAAATTTTGAGGGCCTGTGAATTATGTAATATGTTATTTATTGACCTTAACTTGCAGCATTCTCAATATCAACTAGTTTGCATTTACATTTCGTGTCCGCTGCTTTACCACTGATACATTGGGGGAGCATTAATATACTAGCTTTTACTAAGCCATTTATGCTTAAGGATGGTACATGTAGCCACATTGATGGGCTGATTATTATAAATCACAACAAACAGTGACACACATTTTTTTTTTATAACTGACCTTGACTTTAGTGTATTGAAGTCTGTTTATGATTCTGCTGTGTATTTAGCTCCACAAGAGTGATTGGTTGCTTCGTGTTTTGTCCCTTTCTGGCTGCCTTAGCTGTGATGTCAAAGAATCTCTCTCTGAATCATATTTTTAAGATGACCCAACCATTAGCTCTCTTTCCCCTTACATTACTGAGGCAATTTGACCACAAAAACTGATTTTTATTAAATGATCAATACTCAGCTCCCGATCAACCAATCAAAAAAATCTGAATGTGCACACATTACACTGGATTTTGACATGGGAACCATGCAAAAAATTTTTCAAAATGTAGGAGGAGATGAGATGCCAAATTGCGTGGTCTCTATACAAACATGGAGACATTGGTTTTATGTCCAAAATCGACTTAGAGTGTATTTAAACGTCTTCTGATTCTCTTTATTCAGTGCCTGAAGCTTTACTGCTGAAGAACAAAGAGGGCATTAACACGATGTCTATATCAAGCTATTTATGGCTAAAGATGGCTAAAAACAGGTGGAGCAAACCACTCTCATCCGAAAACACCGGCTGCCATAGCTGTGATGTCACAGGCTCCCTCTCACTGACACACTTTTTTAAGGCAACTTGACCATCCCCTCTCTCTCCCAATACATTACCGACAACATTAATCAATTTTTTGAATGATCAATATTCGGCCCCTGATCAACTGATCAAAAATCTAAATACACATGCACTTTGCCATCTATTAACAGGCATTTTGACATTGGAACCATGTGAATATTTTAAAGACTGTAAAAGGATAATAAATAATAATGATAAAACCTAAGAGGAACAATAGTGTGATTTTTTCCACATTTACACTAATTGAACTTAACAGTCCTGGTATAAAGGCAAATATGTAAATGTGTATTACCAATTTAAAAGTGAATGGGGTGCAACAACACCAAATTTTTCTGCTTAGTTTGTTACTGAACCAGAAGCCTTCATGGATCCTGAAAGGGTGATATGGAGTACAAGTGTGTGTTTTAAAATGGACACATATTCTGATGAATAGTTTATGAACCCACTGCGACAAAGCAAGGCATGGAGCCAAAACTCACCGCAGGCAAGTGTAAAGCAGGTCCACCGTTCAGCACCAGTGAAACACGCAGCAATTAGGTAGCGCTTAATGAATTATGGAAAGTGTTCTGTGAAACCACAGGATGTGTGGGCTCTTAAATGGGGATGCGGGCACTTTCCCATTTTTCAAAGGCTAGCCAAGCCCTGATGTTCCATGCTGGTCTGTGAGATTTGCATCTCCATTAAATTGTTTGAGTGCTTGTCCATGTCTGATTGCATATTCACTGGGTGTTTAAATGAAAGCCATGGATGTAAATTGTCCACTGTGCAGTACTGGTAACACTTTAGCCCTGTGATATCATATTTAGGTTGCCAAGGCAACTTTAAGAGTGACTCGCATGACCAAGAAGAGCCTACTTGGGCCTGCTGTTGCTTCCCAGAACCTCTGGGGGGGACGAGAGTAGCGAGAGAGGAAAGGAAGCAGAAGAAGCGGATGGGGGAAGGGTGGAGATAAAACGTGAGGCAGAGCAGAAACGGCAGCCAGGAGCACGTGCCAAGAAACCCCGGAGACAGCACTACGCTGCCAGATGTTGTGTCGTTTGGCCTTGCATCGCCCAGCAAAGAGATCCGAGCTGACGAACCATTTTTCACTGTCATGCCGTGAACAACGAGCAAAAGCGTACCGGGAAATTAAGACACTCCGTGATGCTCCCTTGCAGGAATGGAAGAACATGAGAGAAGGAAAAAAAACAACATAGAGAGTGAGCTAGACATTGTCTGTCTACTACCATCTATGAATTTAGAGGGAGCAAGGATGGTGGGAACGCCACCTGGCTTGTGACAATCCTGTCAGATCACATCAGGCCCCCTGCAGCCAGCAAGCCCAGAAGCTCCGATCTGAGGCCTGTTGGCCCTGAAGACAGCAAGCTACAGAGGCATAGTATGGGGGATCCAGCTGCAAACTAAGAGTTTATCGATCTACTGCTTGTGGAGTACCGCTAAAATGGCTGAAATTATCCCCTGTTGCATAGGCTGTTGTTTTGTCTCAACACCTGTTTGGGTCAAACAATATATAAGCATAGTGACAGTTTCCAGGACTAAATACAATATGAGATCTTTTCCAGATTTATTGGTCCAAGCAAAGGAGAAAGGGGTGACAAGTACCTTTAGAAGTTTAGTTACTGTACCCTAACTAAATGAGATTTTTTCTTAAATAATATTTGTGGATATTATTTATTTAGCTTTATTTCAAGTTACATCCTGCATTCTAAAAAGTTACAGTGCTGTTAGATTAATCCAAATTAACAATTCAACTACATATCCTTCTTGAAAACAAAACATACTTTTCCTGACAGAATCCTGCATGTGTCATAAAATGTAAAACACAACATTTCTCTTTCCCTTTAGTCCATTCATCTTAGTTAAACAGTGGGCAGCTGACAGTGCGGGGCCCAGGGAGCAGTGTACCTTGCTCAAGAGTACCACTGGTAGTCCTGAGATTCAAACGCACAACCTTCCAATCGTAGGCACATCTCCATAACTACCAGGCTACCAGCTGCCCCAAGAAGAGGTGTCAAGCCTGCAAAAAAATGATAACTGACTTATTTAAACCATTTTACTTTTGAATTAAAATTCAGAGACCTAAAGAGATCTATCTCAGTGAAGTCTGCCAATGTTTTTGGACCTGCACATGTTGTGGCAGTTTTTCCAGTTGTCCTTCATAGCCAAGCACATGCTTGTACATCTGTTTTAGTCTGCTCTCCAGGGCCTACCGACTTTATTTAGGGGTATACCATGTATGTTTTGTTTTTTATCCTTAACTGGGTCACAGCAGTTTTTCACAAGCAGAGCAAAGAAACATAATCTTTATCTTTAGCTTAATACCATCAATATTTGTAGAGATGACATGGTAAAATGCAATTGATTGTTGTAATTTACATGTAGCAGGTAGCCAGTGCATTGCCAATCAAGGATTCCAAGTCACTGTTTTAAATTTACACCGCTTACTGGTTGCCACAGCCCCAGCCTCTGCTAGATTAGCGATGGGCAATGTGGAAAAAAAAATAAATAGCAACACTGAAAGGCATATTCACAATACACAATCTACATCACAATGTTTTGTGCCAGGAATTGTCATTGTTAAATTAATGAATTTATGATTTGTAGCCAATGTTTTCAATATTCTCAGAAAAGCATATTGTGTATGAGTAACAAAATATATAATAATTTACGGTAACTGTAAATTGTTGTATAGCCCACCTCTGCCCTATCTATTCTCATCTGATGATGTTTCAGATGCTGCCATAGGATTAACATTCACTTTTTCTTCTGTTGTTGAAGAAAAATAAATATACAGGCCAGAAATTGTTACAAAAGATAAAACTTCACCCAGTTTTAATGTTCACCCACAGTTGACTGTCTTATTACCTAACCTGTATTTTAGTTTTTCATTATTTGCTCCCATCTTTAGACAATGGTGGACATGGAATACTTGTGTTCAGGCCATCTCAACCACAACTAATCACACCTCACGTGTTCATCAGAGATGATAACATATATGTTAATACAGTTTTTCATATTATGCACACATGATGATGCACACACCCTTATACATA
Source organism: Hemigrammopetersius urotaenia (assembly GCA_037974485.1). Lineage (NCBI taxonomy): Eukaryota > Metazoa > Chordata > Actinopteri > Characiformes > Alestidae > Hemigrammopetersius > Hemigrammopetersius urotaenia. The sequence continues at coordinate 8,390,888 of JBBPDC010000028.1, forward strand.
CATAATTTGCCCCACAGATCCTGACACTGGACAGCTCCTCCAGCTGTGTCGTATTCATTGGTTCAGAATGGGAGGAGGTGTCCATTGCCTGCCTGTCCCATCAATAACACCACATTGACAAGTGGTCTGGGAGGGGGCATGAGGTGTGACAGCTCCTCTGGCCTGAGGCTTGTGCACTGAGGACACACACCAGTGCTGTTCACTGTGTTTCGTCACAGAAACCCCCAAGCCTGCTCAACCTGACCTCAACAGCAGTACCTAAAACCTAGAACCCCCACCCAAAGACAGACCTTTCTCATTCACTCCTTCACTCAATCACTTTGCACAAAACCACAGTTTTGTTGAGAGGGGGGTTGCAATCTGGCAAGCAGGACATCTGACCAGAGTGAGGATGGGATGCAAGGTGCTATACAACAAAGGCAGCATCGGGGCTAATTACTACAGTACTTTCATATTAAAAACACATCTGTGAAGCACAATTACATCGTGGACTGTGTTGACCAAAATTCTTTAATTTTGTTGAACTTCATTAATTGGTTCATCAAAGTGCTAATGTAACACTTGAATTATAATCACTGAAATAGTGATTTCTCAATATGCTCATGTGACACAGTGAAAAGCATTGTGATTGGTTAAGAGGTCTCATTCATATTGTATAAGAGTACTGCACAACCTAGTACAGTGATAACAATTATAAACTATTTATTGTGCTGCCTTAGAGTGAATTTTAGTGCTGAAATGTTCTTACTTTATGTATACATTTACGGCATTTAGCAGATGCTCTTATTCAGAGCAGCGTACATCAGTGGTTAAGTAGTCTGTTCTTTAAACTTGTAAAGCTACACTAAGATCAACACACCTTAACAAACCATGTCACAAATAAGGAAAAACGGTTAAGAGGGTAAGTGCCCAAGGTTTTTTTTTTAAATATATAGAACAAAATATATAAGAGATAAATGAGAGGACTGGTTAGTTACCAAGGTGCTCCTTAAAGAGATGGGTCTTCAGATGGCGCTTGAAGAAAGTGAGGGACTCTGCAGATCTGATTGCAAGAGGGAGTTCGTTCCATCACTGGGGGGCCAAGACTGGAAAGATTATTGATGCGTGTAGTCTTTTTTTTTGTTGCTCTTATAATAGCAGAAAGTGTGTACATTTTCACTCCATAAAGGTGTTTAATAGTTTTCTAGTGGTGCAATTTCAGGTGTAGTATTAGACATTGGTTCTATTTTGTTCTTGAAGTGCATTTGGTGCTATGAGGAAAGACTTCCTGTGTGGATTTTAAAATCTGAAAACATCAAGATTTAACTAAAGTGTTACATTGGATTTCTCTTTGCCTGACATAACATCCTCCTCTCTGTATATGGGTACAGTATACAAACTCCCAATATTTTTTTTTAATCTGTTATTCTTAATGGCCATTTCAGCTGACTACTATTTTTTCTAGAACCATTTCTAACCTGAGATTAGGACATATAGTAAATAGCTTTTGTCATGGTGGAAGGCAGAATAAGGAGTATACTGTGCCCACTGTGTAGCGTGGTGGAAGGACTCAGACGTGATGGAGCACGAGAGAGCAGGTAAGCCACGCGGTTGATCTCAGAATGCTCCCTAACGGAGTTAGAGTCCACACCAAGTTGAACTCGCGTTCTGAACACACAAAGGGAAGTATACAAATGACTCTTGCGAGTCAGAGTACTTACGGTACCGTGGATAGGGTTGGTTTGATAGTAGTTAGAGTTGAGGCGACACGCGGGCATGAAGTATAATGACTTCAATGTCTGTGTGAAGATGATACGATTCCTTCCTGTTTATATACTAGACGTGACGTAATCTCCTTGACCTTGAGACGTCACGTGATCCAGTGTGTGTGACAGCTTTAATGAGGGCCCAATTGTGCTGGCTAAATAACTGGGTCAGAACATCTCCAAAACCTGTGGTTAGTACCTACCAAAAGGGTCATGATGGTAGTGAAAGCTAGCCCATCCGGTCCGCTTCAACAGACAAGCTACTGTAGCTCAAACCGCTGAAAAAGTTAATGCTGGCTTTAAAAGAAAGTATCAGAACACACCGTGCATTGCAGCTTGCTCTGTGTGGGGCAATATAGCAGCCAACCACAGAAGAAGCAGCATGTTCTGATGTATCTTCTTTTACATCACTTGGGGTGCTTGTGTGTTGCTTACCTGGACAAGAGATAGAACCCAGATGCAACATGGGAAGAAAGCAAGATAGCGGAAGCAGTGTGATGCTCTGGGTGTTTTGTAGATATACAATGGGTCCTAACATTCATGTGAATATTACTTTGACATGTACCACTTACCTAAACATTGTTGCAGACCAAGAACACCCCTTAATGACAACAATATTTTCAATGGCAGTGGCCTCCTTTAATGTGCCCTGACACACTGCAAACATTGTAAGTGTTAGGAACATGACAAAGAGTACAACATGTTTGGCAGAGTGTGGGGGACTTGAACACTACTAGGCAAGTGTGTGGCTGATTAGTGCATATACAGTGCCCTCCAGAATTATTGGCACCCCTGGTAAAGATGATGATAAAAGCTTATAAAAATAATTTTATCAGCTATTGTCTTAAGATTATATTGGATGTAGAGAAACAATACCTTTATTTGGGGTAAGTTATTCTGAGCATCCATTAATGAGAAATCTGTTTTTAAAATAATCACAAATATTGTCACAACAGAAAATTAGAATTTGTCACAACAGAAAATTAGAATTAAGGAAATGTAAATGCATGACCCCACAAATATTTAATTAATTTGAATTTAACCTAATGAGTTTTTATATTTTTTACTCTAGGGAAAATTCTGATTAACAATCAATGCTAATAACACCAGGTAAACAAGTTTGAGAAATTAAATCAATTATGAATGAGCCTGGAAGAGGAAGTAAGGATGGTCAAAAAAGTAAAATGAAAAATGTCTGAAGACCACAGATTCATATTTGCAGTATTTGGTCGCCATGTCTTTAAATCCAAACTTGCCAGATGCCAGTGGCACTTTAAAGGGGACAGGGTACTTTGGTTAGACGAAACATAAAATCAATCACTTTGACTCTAGACACTCAAAGTGGGTTTGGCATAGAAATAAATATGGCTACAAAGAAAATAATCTAATACCAAGTGAAGTTGAAGTTGAAGATTAAACTTCAATTATCTGTGAAGCTGTGGGCTGTTTCCCCTTTCAAAGGCCCCGAGAGTGTTGTTTGCATACCTGGTATTATGGCATCCACAAAGTACTAAGTGATTTTAAATCAAAATATGGATGCTTATGTGAAGAAGCAAAAACTTGGTTGAATCTTCCAGCAGGACAATGTTTGAAAGTACCAATCAAAATTCACTTTGCTCCAGAGTAAAAGAAGTGGTCTATAATGTCTCTCTTTTCTTTTTTTCTTTTCTTTCTGCAGGGCTTTGTGGATCTGGAAACATTCTGAACTAAGGAATATTTGAAAATCCCTTCTATGTGCTCAAGTCTTATAAAACATTAGAAAGAAAAGCAAGCATGACTTTCTCTCTCACCACATAACATCTTGAAACCAGCCTACACACACACACACACACACACACACACACACACACACACACACACACACACATACACAAACACTCACTCAATAAAACACACATGATGCATGGAAAGCTGTATATATTCAAAAACACAAAAAATCGTAAGCAAACATGTAGCTCAGAAGCAAAATAGCCCTTAAGTTTATAAGTCACAATCATTTGATCAGTGCCCTCCTTGGCTGTGTGGTGTGGTGATATGCAGCACAATGCATTGTGCATCTATATGGCCACTGGCACATTGCTTTTCACAGGTCTATCTATCTATGCATCAGTCCATCCATTTTTTTATTTGTTGTTTTCTTCAAGTTTTTCAGTTATGTGAAAGTAATATACACATTTTAACCACACAAATTAAGTATTTTCCCTTCAAAAGTTACTTAGTATTAATTTTCATAGTTTATTGTTATTCAGTAAAGAAATCAACACATAAAAAGGTCTTGTTAAGCTAACAGAAATTTTGATTATACATTTATATATTTTTCTGGGATTTTTAATCCTTCAGATTAGTATTTTCCAAACTATGGCTATAGGCACATAGTGAACATACGTTGCTCCAAAGATAATTTACATAAATGAAGGACCTATGTGCTGAGGATATGAATAACCAAGATACTTTATATAAAAATGATAAAACGTATTCCAAACCAAAAAGAAAAAAGGTTATTTATTAAAAGTATTGTGTATTAATTTTTGAAAATCTAGACAAGCATTGTGATTAAAAACAGTTCTACTGCACTATATTAATGGTAAGGATTATAAGAGTTAAGAGAGTATTAAGGTGCCATTAATCTACATTCTTAAACTTAAAAATAAATGGATCAAAAACATTCTTTGGAATGTTGCCATAGAAGAACCCCTTCTGGTTCTATAAACACCTTTGGAGTGAGTTTTTAACTACCCATTTATTGAAATGTTCTTTAGGCAACCAACATGGTTCTTCTGTGGTGTCACACCAAAGAACTCTTTTTGGGAATTTAAATTTGTAGCACATACCACTATCCGTCATTCTTCTGTAGGCAGTACTTTCATCAGGCAAGTGGCTAAATGTCCCTTTGGTTGATTAATGGTGATAAGGGCGTCCCCAGGGCAGAGGCGCATGGTGGGGCTCACCTTGGTCAGCTGTGTGTGATGACCACTACTGAGCCAGAAGAAGGTTAGGGCCTCAGGACACAGCTTTGTGTCAAGGCTCAAGGAGGGAGCTGGAACTGGGCCAGAGAAATGGAAGAAGATGTAGAAAAAAGCCACACAAGCTAATACTGAACCAGTAAGTAGGGTACTGCTAAATATAATTACAGTACTTACTGAAATAAAGTGGACTTTCATGTTTCCAGTTCCATGTTTAGTCACTCTGTCACATGTTGTGGCTCTGAGTTGTGATTATCTGTGATCAGGGGCAGACTGGGACAAAAAAAACGGCCCAGGCATTTTGGGGTAGAACGGCCCACCCATCTTCGCGCTCCAATGAATGTGTATACCAACAAAGTAATATTCAATAAAAGTAGTATTTAACAAAGTAGTATTCAATAAATTGTGATCTTACTCAGTCAAAAATTATGTAGCTGAATCTTTTATTGAATGTTTGGGGGGAAAAGAGAGGGCTTTCTGTTTAAGTGCATGTGGATGTCTTTCATGTCTACAGAAAAAGCTGCCTCTAACATCATGTCCCAAAAGTTGCTTTCTACTCACCCCACAACTAATAATAGATAATTAACCGCTGTCCCACTGTTAAGGTTGATGAATAAAGCTTAGAAAAGCAATGTTCTCACTTTTAATTAGACAGTTTAGTTTAGCATGGAAGACATAAAAGAACAATAGAACTAAAAGGTCTATTGTTTTAGCCAGTGTACACAATGTGTAATAAATAGCCGTTCTCCTAGCGGTAACACTGACGATGTTATTAGCTTATTTCAAAGGATTTCACAGATTCAAAAAAAGTAAATGAATTTTGGTGAGCTACCCTGTCGAGAAATGCTACATTGAAGCTTATACAGATTATACAGTTAGTTTAGGACTGATAATGATGACAAATATGCAAATCATATGCATAATTTGAGGAAAATATATTTGTATTTAAATGAGAAGAGTCTAGAGTCTAGAGTCTATGTGCATAAAGCCAGCAATACAGTCAGGTTCTAACACTGAAAACCGCTACCGTCAAGCAGGATGTTCTGAAGATTCATGCTCCCTTGAAGCTTCTAAAGCTGCCAGTATTCCAAAACAGCACAGATTCATGGACGTGGCACCTAATACCAAGACTTTGGAACTGCACATGCGCAGAAGGTCACGGTCGCACAACTGGCTGGGTAGCATGTATGGACAGAACACGACTAATCAGCGTTCATTTTTAATGCTTTATTTTTCTGTGATTAATTCGTCGAAATTAAAGCGTTAATTCCCCAAGTAACTTTGGCACGTTTGGCAGTGTCTGTCTGAAGTGTCATGTTTTTCTCTTGCAGTTTCTCTGCGCCCTTCTACGTTTTCTCTGTCTCATCCACTTACACTGCACACTGACACAGAGCCAAAAGCGGAGGTGTTTAAAGATATGATTGGGCCAGTCCCGTGCCAGTAAAGAAAAGAACCAATGAGCCGCACAGGAGTGTTTCATTGGCTGGTAGTCGCTCCCTGTTCTAACTTTTTTGGCGAATGAATTACACGGGCAGAGTGACCAAAGCGAAATTGGTGGTGATGTTTAAAGAGTTGATTGAGCCAGGACGGTGTCAACTGGGCTGCCGATCTACGAGTCTTATGGGCCAGTCAGACCAATAAATAAATAAGCGGTCGCCCAAATAGCACGTCGGACCACTGGGGAAATGCCCGATACGCCAGATGAAGAGTCCGACCCTGTCTGCCATATCCCATGCTACACATGTCAGACAGAGACAGACGATAATGTACAATACATTTCTCCGAATTAAGCCGTAATTCCATGTTAGTGCAGGAAGCTGTCAAAGACCAGAAACAGAGAAAAGCCAGGAGACATTAGAGACAGTGAAAGGACCTGGGGATGCACCTTTCTCCTGAGAGACGTACGTGTGTGCGTGTGTGTGTGTGTGTGCGTGTGTGTGTGCTACGGAGAGAGAGAGAGAGAGAGAGAGAGAGAGAGAGAGAGAGATAGAGAGAGAATGGGTGCTATGTATATATATGTGAAACTTGCAGGGTTCAGCTTTAGGTTAGCTGTCATACAGAACTAGACTAAGTGTAGCTGAAGAGTAATATAAACCAAATTCTCCCTACTGGAACCTCTCATACCCCATGAGTCAATAGCAGAGTGCCATATATTTAATCTCATCCCAGCAGAGTACACTCTAGACGCAGCGTTGACAGTAAAAACTGTGGATGTGGAAATGGCAATAATTTAGCATCACACTCTTGGTCGCCGGAAACATTTTTAATGTGGGGTGTGTGCAATGTCTCGACTGCTGTCCTGGGCTGGGTGGATCGGGGGCGGAGAGTGGGTTAGAGGGTACGAAACAAATGCTGTAATGGTTCTGACGCCCATGATCACGGTATTCTCATGATATGCAGTATTTACCCTGATATTTAGCCTATCAGGAACCAAATTTGAGCAAACTAAAGCACTTATATTCTTTGTATGTCTGATACTTGACTTATAAAAACAGTTTTGATTAGATTAAATTTACATTAATTTAGTATCACTATAGTTTTTGTTAGTGGTGCACCAAAATGAAAATCCTTGGCTGAAACCAAACGAAAGTCATTCAAGACCCCCCCCCCCCCCTCCAAAAAAAGCCCCAAAAAGTGACAATAAAATGTTTCCATTAAGCAGAATTTTTACAGTTTTTAGGAAATAGAATGTCCCACAAAATTCAGTGACCACAGAGTATGCTTGGTCATACTATGGAGTAAATGTGGTTATATTTTGCACTTTTAATTTAGTTTAATTATGCTACTTTCATGGTTCTGACCAGGGGAAAGTTCTGGGTTCAGATTTGTACCCTGCTGTTTCACACTACCCAGTGAGAAACACCTCTAGACTGATACCTTTGTGCTGAAGTGGTACAGAGCAATAGATTCAGAATGCAAATTCCCTGCCCCTTTGGTCTGATTGACTGATTTTGTTTCATTCTATTACTTCTATCCCTTCTATCCTTTATTTTCCTTGTTCAGCCTCCTCCATTTCTTTTTTCTTTTTCTTCCTGTGTAAATTTTTAATGCCTCGATTTAGAGACTCTAAATTAGATTTTTGATTAGCAGTTATGCTCTGCAACTCATTGGTGACTGTGACAGATGAAGAGGGTGAGGTATTAGGGCACACACATGCTCAGATAGAGTTCAGACTTGAGTACTCATTATAGATTTGATTCATATGAAGCTACCTGTAGGAATATGGATCTCTCACCATTAACCCACCATACTTAAATAAGTCTGTAATTGTATTAGAAGCTGTTTGCTGGGTCACACAAGACTTCATCAAAGAAAATAAACAATGCCTAAACTAAACTTAAAATTTGGCACACTACTAAAAAGTATTTAAAGGTGCCGTTGTAGTTGATGTTTGTTGTCTGAATTTTCTTCTTTGTTTTTGCACTGGAGCTACATAGCTAATGTTTAAAATATGCTAAAATATTTGCATAGGGCAAATTGCATGCCTAAATTTACTTAGGCTGTCATTAGAAAGGCATGCAGATTAGATGAGGTGCATGAGGTGCATTAGATGAGTATCATCTCTCTGATGAGATCTCTTCTAGCACACACAAAAAAGTAGGCAACCTATTCGTGACATGCTACATGTTACTATATGTTATTTAGCTACCAGGGACACACTGGCGGGGGTCTGACCATTTCCTGCATTCTGGTGTATTTTTAACAGGTTGTTAAACACCTAATGTTACGTACAAAAGTGACGTAGTCCAATGACTATTTTAGAGACAGATTCAGCTATTCAACATGTACCCATTTAACTAGTCCATATATTAATCAGCCTGTTTTTAAACTTACTGCTATGCCTAAGATAGTGAAATTAATGTGATACAGTTTATGTCTTGTGGGGAAATTTTGACATTGTAAAGAATTTTCTTGTGTCCATTGTCTCTTGGGAGGGAGCAAATATTGCAAATAATTGTTCATCAACAAAGAATACCATAGGTTTACTGTTCAAGTAGCCTAAATAAGGCAAAGCTTACTCCTAATGTTTCATTGTTTAGTTGAACATTCATGTAACGTGGCCTTAGGCAGCTGTTGCCAAACTGTTTTTTTTTCTGCGCACAATAGGGCTGTGTTACATGCTCGCGTTTCAGCCTGTCTGTGTACTGAAGATTCACTTCACTTGCATGTGGTGAGTTGGAGACAAACCCAGAGCAGATTTCCAGTGGTATGTGTATTCTCTTATTGATTAAGTGGAAAGGATTCTTTTGCGAAACAGCGCTGGGTGAACTAATATTTTATGTTAAATGTGAGGGGGTCCAAATGAATACTGTAATTACGAAATGTGATTGAATGGCGGTGACGCTCATGATAGCTACTCTCTCCAGTCTTGGAATTTTGGGCACAACCAGGCAAGGGTTTATATCATACATTGAATGACCGGAAATAGACTAAGAGCATAGCATTCTACCCTACGAAGATTGTCCACTGGTGTTCCACAGGGCTCAGTCCTTGGACTGTTCCTCCTTTCTCTATATGCTAGTTATCCTGGGGATTTAATAGCCTCACATGGCTTTTCCTACCACATTTACGCAGATGACACTAAATTTATTCTTTCTTTCCCATCCACTGATGATCAGGTCTCGACCTGCATCTCAGACTGCCTGGATGACATCTCCTCTTGGATAGCGGCCTACCACCTCAAGCTGAATCCCAGCAAGACAGCTTCTTTTCATCAAAGGGAGGCCATCACCAAGCCACAATCTCACTATTTCTTTGTAGAACTCGATAATTGTCCCCGCAAAGAAGTTAAGAAATCTTGGTGTCATGCTAGATGAAGAACTGTCATTCTTGTTGCATGTTGATCACCTTGCCAGGACATGCAGATATATTATATCAGAAGAATCTGACCCTTTCTCACTACTGGTCATTTCTCACTACTGGACTGCTGCAACTCTCTACTGGAAAGACTTCCACTGAAGGTAACAAGACCACTTCAGCTGATTCAGAATGCAGCTGCAAGGTTAATCTTCAATGTTCCTAAATTCTTACACATCACAACTCTACTACGTAACATTCACTGACTCTCTGTGGCCGCTCGCATTAAGTTCAAAACCTTAACACTTGTCTTCAAGGTTGTTGCAGTTATGAAGATCACATGTGGACTACTTGTTGTTAACGTAAATGTCAAGAAAACCATTGTCTAGAAAACCAGACACTACAGTCCTCCTGGTGCCACATCAAACATTTCCTGCTGTACTGTCAGCCATTTCTGATGGACACAAGATCCAGATATGAATGTGCATTATTGTTTTAGCAAAGAAAAGAAATTTGCAGCATGAGGTACACTTTAGACTGCATCTAGTATGACAGGGTTTAAGCAATTAAAATAAAAAAAAAATTTTAACATAGAAAGTATGAAATGGCCACTGCAACCATTTCAGCCAGGCATGGCAGACTTTCATTTTGGATTGTTTTACTGGTGCAGAAATCATTTTGGCTTGTTATTCCAATCTACTTTTAACCACAGGGTCATGGTTGCCTACATGTTTAACATTTCTTGGAAAATGCCCCATTTATAGACGTTGGCAGACTCCCTGGGACCTGCTGAGCTGTTTTTTCTGTAGCCATCATGTTTAGAATTTCTCCTTTTGTTTTAATGTATGTTTGTTTTAAGCACCCGTTTCTGGTGATGGTCATCTATTACAGTCATCAGGGATTCATTTTTTTTTCATTCTCTGTCTGTGCAGTCATTACCGTTTCATGACTCTGTCACACACTTCAAATAGACTTGCTTACATTGTCTGTGAAACTGTGTGATAAACTAAAATTTTCAAAAAGCATTTGGTTTAAAACAGTGATCAACAAATAATAACAGTAGTTACAGATTACAATATTACACATTGGGTTAGAAATCATGTGAAAAAGTATGTGGTTTTAGACATGTGTGCTATTGTTTAGCTACACTCATCTTGCAGCTCTAGTCCACTACTAAAGAAGCAAACTTCAGAAATGCATTACTTGAAACTTTTTAGCTGAACCACCACTTAAAGAGGAGCAGTAAAGGATTATAATAGTCGTCGAGGGAACAGGGGGAACTTGAGCCATTGAGATATAAATAAGTGTAACAGACAAGGAATGAGATCAGACAAGAAAAGCAACAGTTGCCCTCTAGATCAGGCCCTTCACACCCTTCACACAGTTTTCAGTCCACCTTGTGTTTCTGTCCTTCCACACACAGAGAATCTAATCTGCTTGCTATCATGCCTTGCCTCTATATGGAGGTGTCAAAGACAGGAGGAGTGAGTTTTTTGGGTGGGTGGTGACCTTTGCTGTCATATGGAACCTCCTTTTAAGCTGTCAGGGAGGTGTCGATGTAACGTTGTGTTTCTAATTACACTTTAACAGCAAGCTGGCTTCAGGTCAGCTCCAGCAATCTTACTGCTTAAATTCTGAAACTCAGACCCCCAGAGTGAGTCTAGAGTGTATTCAGGAAGCACAGATCCAGCTCTGGCATGCAAGCTCAGTGGTAGTTCAATCAAAGATCATAATACAGAGACATGAAAGACAAATATATAATGTGTGTGCATGGCTCAACTTTGCTGACAAACATGCGATGAAGTGTGCTCAGTTTCTTTGTGAAAATATAAACTCCCAGGGCTGTTTTGCAAAGATCTAAAGATAAATATGAAACACTGGAAAGTACAATTAAATGTTTCCTTTTTCACATAGTTTTTACAGAAGTTGTTATTTTTCAAATGGCATCATTCATTCCCTATGCGGTCAATATATGGAAACGAAGTTGCAAAAATGGCAAAAACCCTTTTTATTTAAGTAATTATTTTTGGGATCTCAATGCAAACCAAGGCATATGTCCACATGTTCATCCTATTTCAGTTTAGTCTTGCTGATTCATATGGAAGGAATGTTGCAACCTCTATTGCGTTTTGCATGAGGTATAGTAAACGGCATCTTATTAGAACAGAACAAAATAGCCTGGAAAGCCTTGGAAATGGTTAGGTAAAATATCTTATGACTACATTAAAACACTTGTAGAATATTTAAATATAGTTGTCACTGTATAATCTTAGTTGTTTCTGGTAGTATGGGAAGGTAAAAGAATCCACATTCATGGACACATACAGTCATTTTTCACAGTCGGTTTTTATTTCCAATATGCTACACATACACACACAGACACAAACACACAGATACACTTCATCATCTCTTTTGAGCTTAACTTTCCCTCCTGTCAAGTCTGTCCTCAGCATCTCTTAGGGATCTTTAAATAGTACACCCATATGTACAAACACCCATCTCTTGAACTTGCTGATAGGACTCCTGACAGTCTTGAATGCTCTCACATACAAAAATCTTGCTGATGAGTCTTCTCAATTCTTAAATCTCACTGCACACACACACACACACACACACACACACACACACACACACACACACACACACACACACACACACACCCACACAC
>JBBPDC010000028.1:8406061-8427222 GCA_037974485.1 Hemigrammopetersius urotaenia
ATATAAATGCAAGCCATTCATCCCGTTCTCAAAAAGACTAGACTATGCTTATTGCAGTTCCATAAGAAATTCACTGAGGGTGCATCAGAAACTAGATGGATTCCCATGAGAAAATGTGAAGTGGGATTGCATGCTTGCTATTAACCAGTGTTTGGAGTCAACCCAACATGTACTTTACGGGCAAAAAAAGTTTGTGTTTAAGAAAAAGCAAAAATGTACTTGGACCATGGTTTTGAGCATATTTGGTTTCAAGCAATTTTCTGATTTTCTGAGAATGCCAGCCCCAAAGCCAACCCCCAAGACAAGCCAATTCCAATGGATCCCACTAAATCCTAGTTGGTGGGCTGTACAATCTGTGTGCTAACCCATAAAGACAAAACAATGACCCTGAGCAAAGGCTGGTAAAAAAAATAAGACTCCTGTATTACCAGTGTTATCGCCAAGCAGAAATTTCAGACCTGCTTGTTATGCCACATTCTAGGATCGACACATTAATCTACAGCCACCCACTCAATTGGCACCTCGGTTTGCAAAATACCTTAGAAAACATTGGTAGAAAAGGACAATGACCAGCATTGGGAGGTCTGAGTTATGTATCAAACCTGGAAGGAAAATAATTGCTTGTTAAAATTATTTCCTAATCTTCCTAATCTTCAGAAATAAAGAGCATGTGTCAACATGCTATGTTAGCTTGAGGTAAATAAGGCCATTGTGCAGTCTTTACTCAATGCTGTTGTTTGTTTGTGTGTACAGAGTGGGACTCATCCTCTTTAAGTCCAAGGCAAGGGGTCAATGAACATGCTGTCCCATCCATTCAGCAGTATGCTCTGCAAATTCACTTTATTTAAGAGTATTTATTTATTGATGCTCGGAAACAGTAAGTCAACTGGGTTCCTTTTTTCATATTCACATATATTGCCACAATTAGTTTTAGGTTTCAGTGAAAAGAATCAAGCTTTCACAAATGTAAAATAGTTCATGTTAAAGTAGATATCCAAGACCTAATCAACAGGGTTTTTCTTATGCCGTGCTCTTGTTATGACACAAACCATACTTTTGTCAACAAGATTTACTTTGATCATCAGTTTAATTGTTTGAAAATGGCAATGGAAAATAATAAATAAGTTAAAATTAGCTGATGGCTAAAATTCAGGTACTGATTCCTGCCGAAATAACAGCTAAGTTAGTTTACATCTTATTTTTCAGCGTGTTGATACTCAGTTGGTGACCTGGGTCATGGGGTTTCAGAGCCCAGGGCAGTTCATGGAGCAGTTCTGTTCTTCCTTAATTGTGATGTTCTTTACTAGGTGTTGAAATACACTGTTCACTGTTCAGTCTTTCACATGTTTTTTTACTGTAAACATGTGAAAGACTGACTCCCTCACTTTTTAAATTAAGAAATTCAGGTAATGTATTCCAATTATTTTTTCATGTCGTGGGTTGCTTTTAATAAAATACGTTTGCTTTGTCTTCTCCTACTGATAACCTCTTGCTCTGAATTCACCCAAGAATGTGAAAAGACACAGAAATTGTTTTGCCATTTGCATGCTAAAGGAAGCATGCTAATTATTATTATTATTATTATTTGTATTATTATTGTTGTTGTTGTTGTTGTTGTTGTTGTTGTTGTTGTTGTTGTTGTTGTTATTGTTGTTATTATTAGTAGTAGTAGTATTGTTACTGTTGGTGGTGGTGGTGATTCGATAATATTGTCATGTGTTATCATTGTAACATTTTCCTGTGTGTGTGTTTATATACTTGTGTTTAATTTTCTCGTTTATTCATTTCTAGTTTGTTTTTGGGTTGTTTTTTTTTAATAATTGGTTTTTTTTTGAATAATGTGATTTTGGAATAAAGGCATCCAGAAACAAATTTCCCATTGTGTACTTTCAGGCCAAATAATTCTAGAAAATATATAATATTAAAAGTGTAGGGAATATCTGCAAGAAGAATAAGGAATATTTTCAGAAACATTTGACAGTATATTTTTGTCTGCAAAAAGTATAATAGCCACATTTGGTTTTACTACAGAAAAGAAATGCTCAGTGTTCAGCTATATATGCTAATATATTGAAGTCCGCAAATTGTGCTTGTAAGTTCTGACTGGCAAAAACCGCAAAGTGGGAAATTCTGTTGTCTGAAGCCCTTCATGTGTCATTTTAATTTGCAGAGGGGATGGAATGGACAGAGCGGGAGTAACAGAGAAAAAAAAGATAAGAAGTGTGAGCAGGGCGAGGTGAAGGCCCGGAGTGGCGTTGAGGGAAGAGACCTGCGTTTGACCCCTCTGAGATGGGAGCTTGTGGCAGCTTCTCTCAGGCTGACCCGCAAGGCCTCTCTAGAATTAATTTGGGCCTGAACTCTCTGTGAACCGAGGCCGCGAATAGCGGGGCTGGCAGGACGGAGCTGTTTGAGGCCGGGGCCCGGGGCAAAGCCATCCGCCTGTGCAAATATTGAGGCAGTCCGTCAGAACGTCGGGGATGAAATGGACCTGTCAAGTCCGCGTAAACTTTGGAAAGGGGTGAGGCCACGAGAGAGAGAGGAAAAGGAAAAAAATGGCAAAGTCGTTTCCTCAAATGTTGCCAAAAAAGACGGTCCCGGTCTATTCACACTCCCCTTCCTCCCCCGCACCCTCTTGTCAGCATCCTCCGAGGTGTTCCCTCGAGCCTTTTACCAGGAATCATGCCCCCCAGGGCTAAGAGACGATCTAGAAACTCATACGGCTTTCATGTCATGTGTTATTTAAATAAAAAAATACGTAAATACTATCTCGTGCGCGCGCTGGCGTGTCTACTCATTGTGTAGTATTATTTTACTATACTATACTCATCGGGTAACCCCTACGTTTCTGTTTTTTTCACAATCTTAGTCCCTCAGGAGGTCGATGGTCCTCTGACATTTTCTGCACTGCACGTTTCAAACTGAATCTTAAAAAGCATACAAAATCATTGCCATGAATCAAGTAAAGTCACTTCATACAACAAGCGAGCTGTCATTACCTTTTCTAGATTCAAGACAATGCGTGTTAACCATTTGGATTGTACTGTGTGTGTTGAATGATTTTGGTTGGGCGCGATTTTGATTGGGCTTCGAATTACATTTTCGCTGACATGCAATTACAATTCATTAATGAGGGGATCCACGGTGGTTTACCTGACTAGGAAGAAAATGTATGAGGCAAGTTATTTGTATACAATGTATTACATTTTAATCATCTAAATCAATACAAAGCACCTTTGTAAACGGACTAAAATAGAGAAACGTAAAAGTATAAAAGTGAATTCCTTTTATTTTCTTCTGGAGTATTATTATACCACAACAGTTTAACTTCAAATGTATATGTGATAAAATGTTACGTTGGTGGGCGCACCTGCCTTGCATTCTGTCACATCTCTGATGATATTAGGTTTGTACTTTTACTTTAGACCAGAAGCGCCTAAAAAAGAGAAGAATGAACTCGCAATAAGCGTCACCTCCTATGCTAATAGATGTTGGAAGTTCTGAGACGTTTCACTGCAATTGTGCAGATCGTTCAGTAGTGCTTTGGCCTGCTACTTTAGACTCCTAAAATGACCAAATAGTAAAGTCAAAATTATAGACGTATACTGACATAATTCGCCATATTTTAACTAAATGTAATCCTGTTTTAGATCTTTATTTTTTATGATCCACAAAACTGCACCTGAATACATTGTGCTAGTCTTTACAACCGTTTTTGCTGGGAAGTCTTGTTCTTCCTGGTTTGTATTATTGTAAGAAGCATCTTGTGGCGTGCATACGGCAAAAAGCTTCAAAGCTCTTTAATTAAAAAGTGTGAGATAAACAAAAGCGAGACATATGTCACAATGCATATCTCATGTGTTGGTGCCATTTTTTTTGGAAAAAACGAGAATGTTTGCGTCAGTGTGAAAACGTCTTCATGTATAAGAGTTCACCTAAAGTTAAAGGTGACCTCTGGTTAAACTCGCCACTGTGTGCGTGAGGCTGTTTTGCGTTTCAATGCAAGCTGGCGATGGTGACCGCGGGGAACAGCGACTTGATCAAAGGCCGTTTTGGGGGGTACAGGACAAACGCTTTAAACCGCGTGACTGAAATCCACACCAACTGACCCAGCAGATGGTCAGGAAAGACTTTCTTGGAGAAGGCCTAGAGTTTAGACACGTTGTCCTATGGTGTTGTGTTCTTGGACACCCATGCTATGAGCTCGCATACTAGTGTTCAAAATTTGATGAAGTACACGCTATACGTAATACAACTAATTTGTAGCCTGAATTATGAGCTATTTGTATGGTTCGCAAAATGTCTGTCTTTAAAACGCATTGTGATGTCTGGCTTATAGCATTTTTTTAGCTTGCAGGCCACCCAGGGAGTGTACAGAAGCAAAAGAGCCGTTATGCTGTGTTTTCATATAACAGATATTAAAGAGATTTACCATACCTGCCTATTTAAATTGACGCTTTTCAAAAGGGAAAGAAAACAAGCATTGTCAACAAGTAATTTGATTAATTTTTAACTTTTAAAAATATTCCTCCATTTCACACATTTAATTTACAGAACTATTTATTTAAATAACTAGCAGTTAAAAGGTTCCGCATATAGAAACAAAACGTTATTTAGTGGAATCATTATCAGATCTTTCACCCTTGACGCCCGTAAATGTAGGTATTAGTAAATGATTTGTTCATGTGGCTTATTTTCAAACTAAACTTCGTCTGGGTATATGGTCTGTATAACTGTTTATGCTGGACAGTCTTGTTCTTTCCTGTTTTGAATGTTGCAATAAACACCTTGTGCTGCACATTGTGTAGCACATTCGCCGCTGGCGCATTCGCCACAGAGAAAAGTCAGTGTCCGTCTTCACGCATTAGGGGACTGGTTTCGATTGTTCAGCAACGAACCATTAGTAAATCTAGGACCTTTTTGACACAATTTAGTGTTCATAGTGGCAAGCAATTCAGTCTTAAAATATCCAGGGTGCGATTTATGACTGAGAGTTTTAGGCTTAAATGTAGGTTATGGGCAGCACATGCGAGCATTAGTTTATTCAGGGACAGTGGCTAGTGGCTAGAAATAAAGTGGCGTTTTAACTACTACCTCAGATTAGCACTGGGCACTTACATTTTGGCTTCAATTTAGTGCGGGATTGCTGAGGTTACAGCCACCAATACATCCACAGAAACTAGTGTGAGAAAGTTTGCTGACATGTTTTCAGATCGCAGAGGTAAAAAGGTCACCATGAGCCACCCGGAATGTATAGCAACATTCCTCACTGAGAACAGCACGGCTGACTGGTGGTCTCTTTCTCCCTCCATCCCAGCAGTCAGACCTATATACCCCCCGTTTGGGTTTTCACGACAAGAAGGCAGATTTATGCCCAGGACACAAGAGAACACATTTACACATGTCAAGTGTCGTAAAACAAGACTTAAGTTGTTTTAGGGTTGTTTAAGGACGGTGAAAACCAAAAAGGTGACTGGCCTTACCTTTCATTTTTTAGTTCACGTTTTCATTTACTTTTAACATATCAGGTTCAATACGAGTTTTAAGGCATGTTGCTTCCTTCTAAAGTGAAAGCTTACAATAGATTAGTGCACGTCTATTTTCACCTTTGATTAAATCCAAATAAATAAAATAGATAAATGACAACACGCATAATAAGAAAAGGGTTTGCTCAATCAATCAAAAATATTTTTATTATTATTATTATATGAGGTAGATACATACTCGAAATACGACTTTCGTGGACAGACACAACTAATAAAACTCAGCCAGTCTGTGTATATATAGTGTATATATAAACGTTTTTGATGACGAAAAATCCATTATAACCCTGTATTTTCTTAAACAAATGAACATTGTGATTCTAAAAATACATTTTTACGACGCGTCCCAATATGTCTACTGAATACAGAAATGTATATATTGCACCTTGATTCGGGTTGCAATTTCGAATTTAACACAGAACAAAGGAATCACTTTTATTTACTTGGATAATCAGATTCACAATCTGAACTGCATCACTGGACTGGAGGCCTACCCTGTAATCGCCTATAGTGCAAACGGTCAGATTATCCTTTTATATCACAGCTAGGCCTACTATTCACAATCAGTTCTCAAACTTACATCTAAAACATATTAAAAACATAAAAGCAACAGCACAACAACGTCATCATTATTTTTGCCCTCGTCCATTTAGAGAAAAATGCTAGTGCATTGCCTAGGAGGAAACGAACTACTGAAATTCTTCATTCCCCTTAGAAGTGGAGAGGTCGCATCAAACTAAAATGCTTAAGTTTCGGTTGTAAATAAATGATATTCAATTCTCCCACATCTCAACGCCTATAACACGCTGGTATATGGGGACGCTTAGCTATTGGGAACTTGGAATGTTTAAGGACATGCGATTTTCATGTATAGCTGGTGGGTTGATTTAGTGCATTAAGTACTGCCTATTTCACTCATTAAGTTTCAGGGTTTGGGGAAGCGCCTGGAGATGTGGACGTGGAGTGATCCGAGTTGTCCTCGAAGTCTTTAGACGCTGTGGAAGAGGCTGGAGCGATTCCCTCCTTTTCACGCTTTTTCTGCTTCATTCGTCGGTTCTGGAACCAGATCTTCACTTGGGTCTCATTTAACTCGAGCGTGGCTGCAATTTCAACACGCCGCGCCCGCGTGAGATATTTACTGAAGTGAAACTCCTTCTCGAGTTCCGTGAGCTGCTTCGTGGTGAAGTTCGTACGGATTGTATTTTGAGGACCCAGTCCGAAGTCGCTCACCTTTGCTGTAAAAAAATTGCAGAGAAAACGTTTAAAACAGTAAACCATAGTACCATTTTAGCTTAAGAAATGTCAGTAGATTTTCCAAGCAATATGTAATAGTCTAACACACACACGAGATGCACAAGATGTCTCATGGTAACAAAATCATGATAACCACTTTCTTAACTTATTATCAATTTGGAGTGAATACACAGCAGGACATCCATTTGCATGATATGTGTAGTCCAAAAATTCTTTAATGAGTATTCTATTTGTACAGTATATAAAAATAGTGGTCTCCGTGCGTAAGGTGGGAGTTTTAAATCGTTGTCAGACAATCACGATTGAGTGGGAAAGCTTTAGAACACTATGGAGGCCAACCAAAATGAAAGAATCCGGGTACAAACTAAAGATAACAAAGTTGGGACATTTCCTAGGGCGTAAGAAAGCATGTCTGCGAGGCGAACAGGCAGAAAAAAGATTTTGGACTTTTGGACAAGCTTTTTGTTCAATGAATAATTCCTGAATGTGGACCAAAGATGCAATAATGACTCCCTTCATTTCCTATTCCTTTCTTTTGAGGCCTTTACTTGAGTTGGCGCGAATTCAATAAATTCAAGATACTATGCTTTTAATATAGTCTTTACATAACGAATAGCTCGAAGTGATTCTAACTATGATTATCAACAAGCAAAAACCAACCCACCCGTTTTGGGGGGATTTCTTTTGACTTTCATCCAGTCGAAGGTCTTCCCTGGTATTTGATCTGAGTCCCTCTCCTTTTCCTGGCAAGACGATAGGTCGGCGTATGTGCCCTGGTTGTAGAGTCGCTGGTGGTCTTGGCCCTCGAGGCCATGATGTTGACATGGTGCCGCCGGAACTGCACCCTGTGTCCCGCTGTACGCACCGGCCAGCGACCCATAATTAGGCCCCACGTTTGGAGCAACAAAGCCGGGAGACTGGTAATACATTCCATCCTGGTCATGATTCATGAAATATTGATGATGACCATACTCCTGGTTGGCAGAGGCCTGCGCACCGTAGCCCGTGGTCCCGGTGCCACCGTAAGATAGGCCCATGCCGCTGTGTGGCGTTTGGTGCTGGTGATGTGCGTAGCCTCCGCCATGGTGCTGATGTTGTGCCATAGCTGGCGATGCACTTCCCCCTACGTAAAGTCGTCCATCAGCGTTATAGCTGTCACTTGCTTGAGAGGACTGGTAGGGGCCCGAGAAAGCCTGATCCAAGTGATGATATCCAGACTTGGAAGAGTAGCTATTGGTCCCCCGGTTACAAATTGTGTACTCCAAAAAAGAGTTCATTCTGGAACTGTCCATGCGCAGCTGAGAATGATAGGGGAACCCGTGAATTGG
Source organism: Hemigrammopetersius urotaenia (assembly GCA_037974485.1). Taxonomy (NCBI): domain Eukaryota; kingdom Metazoa; phylum Chordata; class Actinopteri; order Characiformes; family Alestidae; genus Hemigrammopetersius; species Hemigrammopetersius urotaenia. Next base: position 8,414,184 of record JBBPDC010000028.1, read on the forward strand.
GAATTGCCTGTCGTGTAACCTCGCAGAAGTATGTCATAAGGAAAAGGGGAATGCTTACATCCAAAGTATTTGCCCGTGCTTCCCTATAACACATCTTTACCTCAGCTGCTGGTCACGTGACCCGTCACGGCGCCAATGGTAGGGGGACCTACAGAAGTTTGTCAGCGCACGGCGACCATCCATCACGCGCTTGACATTTGCATGACAAAGACACTTCAATCAAACTGGCCCATCAATCTGATAACAGCAAGAATATGTCAAAGCCTGCGTGAAAGCCTCGGTCGAAAGGGAGAAAGAATAACGAAGAAAGGTTTCAAATGTTCTTTTGAGATTTTAACGCTTCTTTTTTAGGACCCCTTACCAGTGTGCAGATGCATTTATCTAACGCTGATTACATTTATGATAGTATTAGTTTTGAATACTTTTTTCTCTTTTTTTTACAGTACAAAGCATTATTACTTACGTTATACCATTCTTGCGTTTAACAGGTCATACTAAACATGGAAGGTTTATTCAGAGTTAAACATCTGCATTCAGGCCTAAAATCCATTTAACACTCGAATTGGAAATGACGCCATCGTTTCCAGATCGGTCCCTGGTAGGCTTTGTGCCCATTTAATTGAATCAACGGACTGATCTGTTACCAAAACGAGGTTAGACCGACAGCAAGCCTTCTGCTGAGTCCGGACCAACATGAACAGAACGTAAAATGAGTTTCTCTCGCGTAGTATGTGGATAACTATGCAACACAGAGAATAACGTCTAGTAATCTGACTGCAAGAGTTTTATTTTAGTTAAAACTTACGCCACTGAGTGAAATAGGCCCACTGCGCGTTTTTGCCCAAAACATCAAGCCCAGTTATCTCTCAGTGATCGCGTCCACACTTCAGATGACCAGACAGGCGTTGGCGGAGGACAAGGAAAGTGCGAAAGGACCACAGTTAATTATTAATGGAGACGACAATAGTCTAGCAAATCCCCCTCTTCATAAATATGCCCACGCTAAAAGGAGGGACTGGCGGATCTCAAAAATATTTGCTCACTGGTACATGGAAAGAAAAGAGCAACTAACAATATGACGCCCACAGCAATTTGTTACTTGTCAGAATGTTTTAAGCTGTGTCTTGTGTCTGGTGAACTGATGGTCTTGCAGGAAACATTTTAGAGCTTGTTAGCAGGCGTCTTGGAGCCATATTCTCTTGTAAAGCTTTTCCATGTCACCACAAATTTGCAAATGTGCCACGGTATCGTAGCCTGTTTGTGCATGGATGAATGACTGGTTTTCTTTTTTTGTTGCATTTTTAAGTAACAAAGTTTGGAACTACATTATTCAGATTATAGCTTAAAAAGTCACGATGCTGATCAATTTCATATCGTAATGTATTGAGGTCTTTCGAAAGTATTAAAGTGTACCCTATTCTTTATGTAAAATATGCAGATCTGATAATTAGTTGTACAATCATCTTATGCATACGTATTTCTATACTTTCATCTTAAATGCGTAATGTTGTGTAACGAGCGTGTATAGCCTTCATTTTGCTGAGCGTGTGTATCCTTCATTTTGCTGATCGCCTAAAAGTCCTTAAATTAATAATTGTGAGTATGTTTTTTTAAGGTGACATATTTATTAGAATAATAAAGCCAATTTAACAAAATTGGTAATTTTATCACAAGGCTAGGCTTCAGTTTCTTGGTTTACTACAGCTCGGCTACACGTATTTGTCCGCCTAGTGGAGCAAATTTAGAGGTGCAAGCAAAGCAGGCGCTTTACACGCGCGTTCTCCTCTGGGTTCACACTCTTCCGGTTCCATGGCCTGTTGCTTAAACCTAAGATTGTAACCCAAGATTGTCTTGAAATTCACGAACAAATGTAATTATTTTAGTCCTGTCTGTCGCCCAGTCCTAAATTGTTTAGGCCTGTTACATTTTAGTAGGTATTTATAAACAAGCAGATGTTTTAGTAGGTATGGATAAACAGGCAGATATTATTAACTGAACATATGGACACTTTGTTAGAATGTTTAAAAAACAGCTTCGGCCTCAAGTAATCATTGGAACCTGCATAACCACCCAATGCATTTAATCAATGCAGTCATTTTGTTGAGCCCTGTTACACAATCCGTGTCTGCCTCTGTGCTGCTTAAAACTTTTACTAAGTAATTCGACTATTAGTAATATATATTTCCTATATTATACTGGATATCTAAATTATCTGGTTGAAATAAACAGGTTTTACTTTATTTTTTATTCACAATTCTTTACATGCAAACAAATTCATTCCGACAGATGTGAATGTGAACTGATTTCATCTTCAGATTAATTGGGGATAATGCATGCTGATACACATAATAGCTTTTGTTTTCAGTATCCAAAAGGACCAGTGAACCTTTGCAAATCGTTTTTATATATCAAATTTTAATGTTGGTAAAACAGTAAGAGAAAAATTAATTCTTGATTAAGTGTCCAGTTAACTTTAGGTTAGTATACGTTTAGTAAATTATTTTAGTCTGCCTGGGATCTTCTCTATTTACCAACAGACACTTTTACATGCCCATTTCAGACAATTTCACTTACCATCCTATCAATGTGCCTTCTGTGCTGACAGTTCATTGGAAAATCATTGCTTCCTTTTCAGCAGTTCTGTCAGTAAAGGTTTGCCATTAACACCAGACCCTGTCAAATCCCTCTGCAATTCTACAAACAATTCAGTTTAACATATTGTAAATGCATACATTTTCCAAATGCTAATTTCACTATATTTGCAAAACCTAAGTGGTGATTTTATTTGCATGTTAAAAGAAAGGGTTGCAATTGTTTGTTGACATGTTGTGTTCTTCATATAATGCCATAGCCACCATTGTTTTCTGTGATACTGATACTGTCAATATTTTAATTTCTCATACAATTCTCATACTGTCTTTGTGATTTTTCAGCAATTGTATGAACAGTAATCTGTTGCCTTCCATTAGACAAATACCCTCTTCAGTTTACACTAACAGTCAAAATATCTTCTATAGTCTAAAACATGGTGAGGACCAAAATAGGTGATATGTTCACATCCGAATGTAAATTGCATCCTTTTGGAAATTGAACAGTCTTGCTCTCATTTCACCTATTCACTCATATAAATTGCTGTCCCCTAGTCACCTATAAGCAAATGAGATGCAAACACAGAGATGTTGTCGTTTCAGGTGGGTGAACTCTGAAGTGGTGGTGGGCCATGCGTGACTGACTCTGGAGTGCTTTAGCCACATATGGACACTAACATTTCCATACAAACAAAGGTTTACTAATAAGCCAGAAACACTCAAGGAGCCAGAACATTTCCTGTATTTACTTTTCATATCTGGTAAAATTCCTTTGTCAGATTTTTAGATTCTGATTATTTTTTCTGTTAGCATTTCTATGTGTCATTGTTTAACATTCTCAGCAAAGGCATAGGGCTTTCTGATGGAAACAGTTCCTTAGAGAGATTCTCTCTTCCATACTTTAGCTCAGACTTTCTTAAACAGGTCTGCACTGAGTTGGCTGAGCTTGCAAAACCTGTGGCACAGGAGACGTTCCACTATAACAAACATTTTTGTTTTTGTTGACCTGTTGCAATTTCACATTGTTGTTATTGTGGTTGGATAGATTGTTTAAGCCAAAGGTAAATACTTTGTTGGGTTATGTTTTCACTGGGCAATAGTCATCTTTGCACAGCCATCATTCTCATATGGTTTTGAGTTTTGCATTGTACATCTAATTTGCTTAAGTTTGAACTACATTACAAAGCTTTGTGGGTGGTGTAAAAGATGTTAGGTGACCAGTATGATTTAACATGCTATTGTCCTAAATTCTTTTGTTCTCTATTTATTTCTTTATATGTACAATTTCATTGTTGTACATAGCCTTGTATTTAGCCTTATAACTAACCCATTTCCAAGCTTTCAGCAGGTCACCTGATATACTGTATGGCATTCATTACCACTTTACCATACACAGTGGCTGACTTACAGGAAAGTGGAATGTGATAGGCCTTCTCTAAGTAGATGATTCTCCTTTAAGTGTGTAGACAATTCTATTAGTATTGTTAGTAAAAAAAATCTTCCATTTTGATAGATAGATAGATAGATAGATAGATAGATAGATAGATAGATAGATAGATAGATAGATAGATAGATAGATAGATAGGTTGGTAGGTAGATTGATTTACTGTTTGATTGATTAATTGATTGATAGATTGGTTGATTGATTGATTTATTGATTGATTGATTACTTACCATGAAAAACCCAAATTCACATTCTAATCATTTCTATTATAACTCATTTGGATAGTAGCTTTGAACATGAGGCCATAGGAAAGTACCTTTGTTCATTATTACCTTGATCTTACACTGAAAATCTAAGAGAAAAACATTATTTTAAAATCACACTCAGAATCAGAGTTACTGGCCCTTTATGCACTTTCCCTTTGCCAAGACAACACTCTTACTGTATACGCTGGAGATAATAGGAGAACACATAACAGCTGGGAAGACTTCCATATAGTTTGGAAGGTGGCATCTAATTGTAGTTTTGGGTGTTTAAGAGCCCATAATATAATCACTTCCAGCAGTTAGACAACTATAAACCTTGGAAATGTATGTGGGAGCATAATGTACTTTCATCTTCTTGCAGGGTTCCAGGTCCATCAGTGCTCCAGTTGTTTGAAACATCTTAATGGAATGCAAGACAAATGGATATGGGTTATTTTAGGTATGAAACTACTTTTCTTTTCATACACACATGCACAAAAAATCCTAAGCACTTCTTAGCCTGGACATATGGTTCTAGGAAAACATTTACCTTTTTTTTATGTGAAGTCTCTTTAAACTTTAAATGTTTTTTCATGTTTTTCATTTACAAAAATAGGTCTTTAATGTCAACCTGACATCAAAGTAGACCTGTATTTGCCTTGTTAATCAAATTAAGCATAGTCCATTGTGTAATATTATTCAAAAGACAACATTTTTGTTACATCAGAACCTTCTGACATTTGAATATTAACCAATAGTTTCATTGCATGTTTGTTGTCCTCCTCTCCCTTCCATTAGCCCATTTTTCATTTTTTCCACTTGTATTCAGGTTTGCATGTAGACATTTCACTTACACTACCTAGTCCGTTACACTTATGTTTCCACTTCTCTGTAACTCTCAAACTCTGTAACAGTTTGTTAATGCTGGCAGCTGTTAATTCATTGTTCATGTCTACACAAGTGAAGTTCTTCAAGAGTTCGCAGTATTGTGTTGCCATTCTGTATGACTTGTGCATGCACATATTGTAGTTCCACTTGACCATGTTATTCTTCTGCAGTATATGTGAAGCGATAAATACCTGAATGACTTTTAAGAATTATTGTAAAAAAATTGCTGTGCCTGTTTGGGTCTGACTCCACTCACTGCTTCACATGGAAATATATCACATTAACTAAGTGAATGTTTTCTGATGTCTTATTCAGATGACTTTAAAAGAACCATCCACTGAAAGGTTCTTCGGGTTTTCTATGGCATTCCTCCTTAGTTGTACTCTATTTGCAAGAGTCTACTTACAGCCTGATTTACAAAGCCATGTATCCAAATATGCATTCTCTGATCTTCAGTCTTGGATAATAAGGTATTTTGGTTTGCATGCCATCTATATACACCCCTGTGAAACCCGATGTTTTTCATATAGAATTCAAATGAACATTAATTGTATTACATTTACTAATTTGAATATTTTCTCATTATGATCACACTGATCTTGCCTTGGCAAACCTAGGGATTGATTTGTTACCTGGGGATTGATATAGGTAAGTTAACCTTTTCCAGTTTTTCCAATAAGAATTGCTGTAAGTGCTTACCTAAAAATGAATCTGTTACTCATTCGGCATTTACCACTGTTGGATATTATGCAACTTCAAAATGTCTGTGTTTATGCTACATTTTATTTTTTATATTTGGTATATTGTTAGAGTACCATTTTTTCCACTGGCCTGTCATGTAGGGAAACCCTGGAAGATATATCATTTCTGTGATCTAGAAAAGATTTTGGAAAGGAGTTTGTAATTAATATGTTAGAATAATTTATAAAATTTAATTAACAAAAGTATATATATTAAATTAAAGTAATTACTATTTATGCATTGAGCAACACCAGGCAAATACACCTTTCAGCCACAATCTGTAAAGCCACCTGTCTAATCCTGTATAGGTTTTCCTCATGTTGTCAAAACAGCTCCACCCCAGCAAGGTATGGACACCACAAAACCTCTGAAAGTGTGCTGTGGTATTCGGCACCAAGACGTTAGCAGCAAATCCAAGTCCCATAAGTTACAAGGTGGGGTCGTCATGGTTCAGACTAGTCAGTCCAGCACATCCCACAGATGCTTGCTTGAATTGATATCTGGGGATTTTAGAGGTCAGGTTAACAACTTGATCTCTTTGTCCTGAACAGGTATTGCAATGTTGCAGGGCACATTATCCTTCTGAAAAATGTCACTGCCATTAGAAAATACAATTGTCATCGAGGGGTGTACTTGGTCTGCAACAAGTAACATGTATATGAACAAGTAACATCCACATAAATGCCAAGAACATCACACTGCATTTACAAGCATGCTTTCTTCTTATGGTGCATCCTGTTGCATCTCCTCCCCAGGCAACACACACACATATAGAAATATGTGATTAATCAGACCAGGAAACCTTCTTTTATTAGCCTATGGTTGACTTCTGAAGCTCACATGGGTATTGTGGGAGCTTTCAGCAGTGAATAGTAATCAACATGGCACTCAGACATGTCTGCAGCTACACAACCCTATACATACCAAGCTATGATGCATTGTTTTTTCCGACACCCTTCTATAATAGTCAGATTTAATTTTGTTAGCGGTTTGTGCAAGAGTAGCTCTTCTGTTGGACTAGATCGGACAGACTACTCTTTGTTCCACAAACACAAAACTGAGCCATCACAATTTGAACCCTGTCCAAGTTGCTCAAATCTTTGCACTTGCCCATTTCTCCTGTTTACAATACATTTACTTGCAGAACTAACTGTTCCTGAATTCATCCAAATCCTTGACAGTTGCCACTATAGCAAGAAAATCAATGTTGTTTAATGTTGTGGCTGATGCGTATACATGTAATAGTGATGATTTGTGATTTTTTTTTTTTTAATTATTCTTTGCATATCTTTGCATATGAAGCATGTATCTTATAATTGAAATTCACCTAATGTAAAAACTTTGTTTAAAAACATTTGTTTAAAAATGATTTTAAAGAACTTTTTTTAGTTGGCTCTAATGCTTTATCTTTTATTACAAAGTACCTTCATGTTAACGGCTGACATACAGAACACATTTTGTATATGAGAGTGCAGCATATTTTCTTGGCAGCCATTTGGCCTAGATATTGTAGCATGTCAACCACTCTGTCATGTGGGAGAACTGTGCCTTCTATGATAACTGATGAGTCCAAATATCTGTGGTTAAAAGTCATTTTCATTCTGCTTAGAGATCAATAAAAAGAATGTATGGAAAAACAGATGTTGCCAAACAAAAGCTATAGCTCAAGCGCTGTCACTGTCTGCAGATGTTTCTTAAGTGTTTTGATTTCACTTAAAATGGAGCACATGTCTTCTGTGCTATGCATTTTCTTTTATAATTGCTTCACAGTTTGCATATTTTACATGCTTTAAACCTCCTCTTCAGCAATTTCCTCATAGTACTTTACGGCATTTCATGCATTGCTATTTCTCATGATCCACTTTATAAAATGTTAACATTTGTCTCTTGTTAGGAAATTGCCATGTCACTACACCTTTGCTTATTATAGGCTGCAGCTTCCGAGAAGAGGAAATGGTGCCAGAACTCATGCACAAGAAAATAAACAAAAAATCCTTAATAATGGTGAAGTGAGACTGAGAACACCTGATAGACCTGTTAGAGATGGCTGTCTAAAAAGAAAAACTAAGAAATACTCAAATAAAGCACCACACCTCAAATTACCATGTTTGTGGAAAAATGTACCCTGCAGACATAATAACTAGACATGAATGGCCTCAGAGTAGGTAGGACATTGTTTACCTTGTTTTGAGATTGTACTTGTTTAAACCTCTGCCTTCCCTATCTGACCATGGGCGCTGGAACTATTATAGCATAGGGGAAATATTCCCCCACTTTTCAGAATCATTAATTTCGTTCCCCACGCCCACCCCCTTTTTTGTTTCCCAGACAAAAGCCAAGATGTGCGCACAACGGCCAAGGCTTTGCATGCGCGCACCTATATCCCCCACCAACCCTTCCAATCAACCAGATCTGTCTATCTATCTTTGTAAGTGACGTAATTCAAATGTGTCTGTCAGTTACACATGAACACAACGTGCATTTTTATGACTTTGCCAATAATTGTGTCCATGTAACATAATGTATTCATGTGCAATTGGTCAACACATTTAAACCATGTGAATTCAAAGCACCTTGTTTCTAGTGTATTTGCCTGTCTGTGTATCTCTTTGTCTACCTGTCTGTCTTTTTGTTTGTCTGTTGCCTGTATCCATGTAGCTGTCTGTCTGTCTTTTTAGGTGTTCACATGTAAATGTGTCTGTCAGTCATCTCCTCCTTACCACACTTTGACAGAACTATATCATTTGAGCCGTCACAGATCAAAGTTCATTTACTCTACTTATTCTCACAACTATGTGTATCTGTCAACAACTTATACCTGCAATTATTTTGAATTATCTGGATAAACAGTCAAATTAAATATGCAGACACAGCAGAGCAGCATTGTGATAGCAAAAAACTGACTGTGAAGTGACCATGCAGCTATATATGTATCCTCAGCCCAGTCTCTCTCCAGCTCACTGATACACACAGTTACATGCATATATACATATTTACACCTGTACAGGTAAATGTAACCTAACAAAGCCATTAACCTAATTTTTACATTACCTAATGCTTTCAATGTAATAATAAAGATGTAGACTCATTGTGAAATCTTAGGGCTTAGATTAAATAATCTATAAGCACTATTTAGAAAAGGTGTAGCTGAAAAGGTGAGAAGTAGTAATTTATACCATTCTTAACTATTAAAATGAATAATTAATGCATGAAAGGGTTGAATATTGCTTTTGTACTTGTTAGGTGTATTCCACTCAGTGATTTTTATGTATCTGAATGGCTGCTAGTAGGAACAAAGATACTGTATAACATGCTGCTTATACAACAAAGAGAAAATGTATATTGTTATTATGTTGTTGTTATGTAGTTCACATTCTTGTCCTTGTGCACTGTTCTTGTTTAGTCCACATGATCCTCTTGTCGGGTCCAACTATTAAATACTGTATATATTATTGATTATTATGTCAAAAAATAACCATTATGATTTGACAAGGTCTTCGTTTGTATTAAAATCTTCATTTAAAACTAATACATACATTCAATGACCGGTCAGTTTAGTGTCTCTTGCTCTCAGCCACAACCAAGACGTTCGATAATGGCCGCTGCGTTATTGTTCATATCCTTCATTGTGTTCCCAGCGCCATTTTGGGGCTACGTCCCTACCGATGCACCCATAAGCACCGAGATCAACAAGGCTAGAGCCTGCGTAAATTAACTGGCATCTTAGAACACACATTCCAGTAATTATCCACAATAATAATAATAATAATAATAATAATAATAATAATAATAATAATAATAATAATAATAATAATAACATATAGTGAATATGTAGCCTATTTCTACTGGCACAATAACTGTAGGCGCGGTTGGTATTTGTGTCTGAATTATGTATCCTGACGTGAGACCAAATACAAATAAGTTGCACCATTACTACTACTGCTGCTGCTGCTGCTACAATACTATTTTTTATTGCCATTGTTGTTGTTGTTGTTGTTGTTGTTGTTGTTGTTGTTGTTGTTGTTGTTTCTGCTGTTGTCGTATATAATATAATAATAATAATATCTTTTTTTCAGTGTAATTGTAATTACAGAAACGATAAGATTCTGCTAAAGAAATACTTGCAAGTCATTCACACTTGTTTCAACTTATAAATGTTTTATTTTCATCTATGAAAATAATGTACAATAAATAATTTTAAATTTTCTATTAAAGAATCTCAATAAATAAACTAGTTCTAAAATGCATCATCAGGGGCAATGCCCGTCTCGGGAGAATTTCCTATAATCAGCTAGCCTTATTTCTGACATTTCCTGAGAATTCAATGATTGAGCTTTACTGAAAAGAGTCCCCGCACATTTATCAGCACAAGCTAAATGCCAGATAAACAAAAGGTAATAAAATACCTGAAATTGGACAGGGGTAATCCCGGTGTGAATTCACTAGAACAGAGCATCGTAATACTGTCAACGGCATGAATAATTTCTTTCCGCTACGGCTTCGTCTTCAGACACGGCTGTCTGAATGTAGACCCGAATGGATTCCCTCTCTCTCTCTGTCTCTCTCTGTCTCTCTCTTTTTCTCTCTCTCGTCTTTCAGGAATATTGTAGTCGAAAATAATTATGAATAATGCAACGGGGTGCATTTGAATAGCCTTTTCCCTAATTGTACAGTGATTCAAAACTGCAAATGTTGTAAATCTATGGTACAAAGAGTGCTCGTAAATAGATCAAAATCCTCCTCCGAGAAGTCTACGGGGCTGTCCAATGAGCTCTGCAGACTCGGCGATAAAGCGTCTGAAATCTGTAGGCAGGAGTCTGATGAAAAGAAATTCAAATCGGTCAATGAGTTGGTGTCATGCGGCCCTGGGAACGCGCTATGTTCTCGGCCGTCGCTGCCCATTGTGGCGGAGCTCTCTGTAGTAGGCGTTGGGTACGGGGGGGAGTGCACCGCTGTGTCAGGAACACATGCGGGTTCCGGCTGCGTCGCCTGACCTTCCTCGCGCGTGGGCTGCCCCTTGTCAGCATTGTTCGTATAACAACCGGCCGGGGGGCACGACTCGCTTTCTGACGCTGCCGCCGAACCTGAGCTGGAACCTGGACCGGACGATTCGGGTGGATGGTTCGAGTACGGCGATGCGGCGTCTGCACCTTCTAGCGGCTCAAAGCCGCTAGTCTCGCCGTCTGTGCCGTCTCGGTGGTGCGTCGTTTGACGTTTGTGCTTCATGCGTCGGTTCTGAAACCACACTTTGACCTGGCGTTCAGTTAGATCCAAAAGTGCGGCGATTTCCACCCTCCTGGGTCGGCAGAGGTATTTGTTGAAGTGAAACTCCTTCTCCAGCTCGAGCAGCTGTGTGTTGGTGTAGGCAGTCCTCAGTCGACGTGAACCACTGCCATTGTCTAATGCGCCTTGCACCTCTGCAAAATCAAGAAATAAATGAATAGGATAGACTGAGCTAGAAATCTCCAGTCTGTAGTCTGTCTGTTCACTTCATGTTTGTAGCCTGCAACAGTAATTACAGAATTTCATCCATGGCTAGTTTGCAGTTTAACCGAGTAAGCTTTATATTTTGTTTTGTTCAGCTACCTTCACACCGCATTCTGACATCCAAAATGGCTTCCCCTAACCATTAGACATGGTTATAAATATATATAATTAAATCGGCGCTGACATCAACCGCAATGAAATCATTATTCCATTGCCAGATTTAGTTGCTGCATCAAAGGAACAACAACTTTATCAGGCAAAATGCAAGTGCATTTGGCATATTACGGCACGAAACGGGGGAGGGGTGGGTAAGAGTTATCTTGCAAGGACACTGTAATCGACAATTTTTGGTTTTGTTACTAGATGGAAACGACCATAATCTTGCATGCAGAAGCTATTGATCTCACAATGGATGGTACATTGGTAGCACTGAGAAGCTTGAGAAAATTTGCCGTATAACTAGGCCAGTTCACATTAAACGTTTTAGTAATGCACCGAATGATTAGTAAAATATAGCATTCCATCAATGTCCCGCATTGGCAAGAATAGATCAAGATAATGTAATGTATGTAGCTGGAGCAAATGTGAAATCACACAGCACTGTGCTCAAACAGAAAGTATATCATTTTTTAAAATGCTAAGAAATGTGACTACGCGTTGATATACTGACCAGTTGGGGACTCGAGTCCTGCTGTGGCATAGCCGGAGGATGCTGGAGAGGGAGAAGCAGCAGCAGTGGCTGTTGCTGCTGCTGTAGCTGCACCAGGCTTGGGGAACTTCTTTGATGATTTCTTCTCCTTCATCCATGGAAACTCGTGTGCTAGGGGGGCACCGCCCGAGAGTGGAACCGGGCCCTGGTTCTGCTGCTGTGTTGGCGGTGCTGCCTGCGTCCGGAGCTGGAGGCCATTGGAGGCGGTTCGCTTTTGGCTCCTCGGTCGCGCCTGGTTGCTTGTGCAAGGACTCAGGCTGGGGATGGTGTTCTCGAAAGGAGGTGGAATTACTGTCGAGTCCTTGATTGATGAAGTTTGAAATGACTCCAGGACAGCGGGGAAAGACGTCAGGCACTCAGCAAGAGAAGGCTGGCTGTTGATGAACCCAATCTCCCTCTCAAATTCAAAATTCATCGCTTCGCCTAGTCAAGAAGGGCGACCAGCGACACCAAAATGCGCAAAAAATCACATCCAAAAGATGCCGTTTTATTTTGCTCTTCCGCTACGACTGCATTTGAGGGCTTTAATAATTGTGTATATTGGTGATATTACTAGCGTATGGGGACCAGGATCTACTAAACTGAGGACTACGGGCGAAATTGCAGCCAATTCCTGATCACATGACTGCTCCTAGCCAATCAAAATGTGGGGCCTTGTGGCAAAAAGAAAGCATTATATTTCCGAGATGATCAAATAATCAGGAAGATTATGGAATTGCCGATGTAGACATGGCCTTATAAATAAAAAACAGGTTCCATGTTTTTCACCTGCGCTTTTTGGAGTGGGTGGTGAAGTAAAGCTCTGAGACAATGGCCATGTGAACACATATTTGGTGGTGATGTAATCCTCAGGCCTTAACTGACTGTTAAAAGCACATACACAATATGGTGTATTTCGGCCGGGATCATTAATCTTTAAAAAATGACAAGAGCAACA
>JBBPDC010000028.1:8433202-8447292 GCA_037974485.1 Hemigrammopetersius urotaenia
CTCTCTCTCTCTCTCTCTCTCTCTCTCTCTCTCTCTCTCTCTCTCTCTCTCTCTCTCTCTCTCTCTCTCTATCTCTCGGTCTGTATCATGTATCATCTCTCTCTTTCTTTCTTTCTTTCTCTTTCTCTCTCTCACTCCGCCATCTCTCTGTTATGTTCCTAACATGTGATTTTTTTCTATCAGCAATGATATAATTTGTTCTCCAGCATCTATAATTGTATTGTGAATAAAATGAATCTTTCTGTTGGTCTGTTCTGATTTGTATGCGGTGTGTGTTATTTATGAACATATTAATTATCATTAAAGTATGTCTTTAAAAATATGACGTTAGTCTGAGATAGGCCGAGCTAGACTGAAAAGGCTGTGTTAAGATGATAGACAGTAGCCCTTAGCAGCAGTTAACTTTTTGTAAAATTTAAACAATAATTGTTTCAACAAATTCTGTGTCGTTTGCTCCATTCAAAAGAAGCATTTTGGTCCAATAAATTACCATGAGCTCTGCAAAATAGGTTACAACTCAGCTGTACAAAATAGGTTACATCTCAGACAAACTATGAATATGTCTTATGAATAGAGGCCATCTCCAAAGGCCCTCCTCCAGTTACACACCAATATATTTAGTCAACCTTTAAAACCTGGAAAGTGGCATTGTTTTCCAAGACTAATGTAGTGATTTTAGTAGTGCTCCTCATGACTGTGACACGAAAAAAGCCTTCTCCGGAAGCCTTCGCAAGATATGATTCATGATGGTCACTGAACCGAAGTAGACAAATCTAATCCCGGAAAGAGCCCGAGACCTCCTCCCCTGGTGTTGGGGTGGTTGAAAGGACAGGGTGAGGGCAATCACTCAAACACTTACGGGCACCTGGCATTCATTTACGCTTACTAGTCAATAGAGAAACGTAAAAATATGAAAAAACGAACTTGGCGTTTTTTAGAAATTCCCAGAGATTTTCTAATTTGGTGCAGATAAAACAGCAGCAAACTAAATTTAACTCCAGTGGACAAAGCATTTTGTAATTTTATCCATTTAATTTGATTGTAAATAATGATGTATTGATACACATGTTAATGTTACCACTACAAAAGCCTTTGTAATTGCCATAACTAGAGAATATGTTTACGTAGAACAAATAACATCACCACGAGGCCCAATTCTAGCTTGATGTAGTGCACGAGATGTACACTGTATTTATTAAAAACAACAAGCAAAATAAATAAATACTTTAATCATTGCAGTCAAATCTTACAGAAATCTGACTAACTGAATTCATTAAATTAAATCAGAACGACTACCAGATGTATAAGTGTAGAATATGCCACTACAAAGACAGTTATTTATCAGTTGTCAGTGTTAACATTCATTAACTGTCTAAGCGATGAGTCTGGTGCTATACGTCAAATAAACCATGATAAAAGCTAAAAAGACTGTCATTAAAAGTTTGGCTCCTCAATTAAACGAATCTTCCTAATCACAACGAAATCACAGAAAATCTAAAGAAGAAAAAAACATGAAACATTTCGCATTAAACGAGTCGAGGTTTTTATGTGTCTGTTTATAAAATTGAGAACCTGAGCTACAGCTTTTGGGCATCAGCTCTCAACACGTCACAAATGTAGCTCATTTATCTTCGAAGAGGACGGACGGAATCCTAATCGTTTACTCCAAGGAATTGTTCGGGCGAGAAAGAGGGGGCCCAGGGAGGGAGGGAAAAACAAGAAGCATTATAGATATCAAATCATATCGCAGTTCCATTAAATATAACACGTACTGTCCTGCCCCCCTTGTTATGGCAACATTATAACCAACTTTTCTGTAAATTCAGCCTTAACACAATTAGTGATTCGAGAGCGGACGTGGTTGGGGGAAACGGACCAACCCGTGAAACGTCAACAAAACAACAAGGGGGTGATCATTGCCTGGGCGCCCCTTAGCTATCGAACACAGGGATACAGTAAGAGACGAATTTCAGAACACGGTTGTCAAAATGATGTAAATAGTGATCAATATGAATCGTTAATTGTTATTTTTTATGTCTATACGAGCACACTGGATCACCTCCATTTTATTCGATTCAGTCCTTGCAATGGCCACAAATGAGGCCCAGGACAAGGGATTTTTATGTCAAATTGAACAGCACCACGGTGTCAGCGGAGAACGTTATTGGGAATCTCAGAAATATGCAACTATTTCATAGGGTGGCTACAGCATTGGATTGCACATAAAATATCCCCTTCCCTAATACGCAGAAAAAAACATTCTCATGCATTACGCAGAAAAACATATCAGGCAATAAGACAATACACTCCCACCCAAAATGATTCTTTCAGATAGTGAAGAAAAATATGAGGCTGGCGAAAAGAAATTCGTTAGGTTATAAAACAATCCGAGAGGAAGAATAAAGGTGCTGCGTGGAAGGAAGCTTAAAGCCTTGTGAACTCTTCTTGAACCGCGTTTGGAGTCCTATGGTCATAAATCACTAGGACACACATACCGCCATTCACAAACTGATAGCCTGTTTCAAAGCAGCTTACCTTAGCCTCTGACGAGCGACGTCCAAGTAGGCATCATATTTTTTCCACATTCGGCCACCGTGCAATCAATAAAGAAGCCCACAGCTCGTCCCCTTTCCGATATTTGAGCCAGCCAGCGAGCATCAGACGCCGGGTATCTCCAGCACGGCTGCCCCGCGCCAGAGTGCGGGCGCTCCTGTACGGATTCCCTCCGCTCGCGAAAGGGGGGGAGACGGTCTAGCATGAAAGATCTGAGGTATGCGAGAGGGACTGCAAATGGACAGGCAGCGCTGCTCCTGGCCGCCCTGTCGACTGGTACGCCCTGCTCGCTGATAACAATGGCCTCAGATTTCGCCTCCTTTCTCCCTTCTTCTATCGCTCACGGTGTAAACCTGTACATCATAATCCGAGCAGAGCTGCCGGCTCGCCGTCGTCACATTTCCACGTTGCATGTCGGGCCCCAGTCGTATTTTCGCCTCTTTGCTCCTCTTTTGTCGGCTTATTGTATTGTCAACACAGGCCTTCCCAGCTATTTGGAAATAACGGAGCTGGCTGTGGATGTGCCAGGCACTCGCGTTAATACCCATCAAACAGCGTCACCAGTGAAAAAATATGCTAATTGCAGGCACACAAGACTGGCTAAAGGCCTACACGCGGACAACCTCGCAGCTTATTTTCCAGGACCAGTTCGCCACTTGTTTACGAGTCAGGCTATGCTAACGCAGTTCAGTTACATACGTTTACTCTAGTTTAGTGCGCGGATGTCGCTGCTACGTTTCTGCTACCTCCAGGCAGCATCAGCGTTCAGCCTGTATTGTTATTGTTACATCACATCTGTTACAACACACCCAACTACTATAACTTATGCGCAAAACATGAACACAGGTAGGGAGGGGGCGACAGAGCAACAGACCAGACAACAGGCGGACTTGAAAGCGAGGGAGGAGTGTGAAAACAAATTTCATTTTTTGATATTTAACCGCACTGACTTGGCTGGTGAGCAGCTGAAAATACACACCAGGGGTTTCTTATACTTTTTCCCTTTATAATGAGTGAGACTTTGACTCAAGGCGTATTTTTTAAACAAAAAGACAAGCGAGAAAAGGATGGAGGAACAGAAACGTCGAAGAAAAGCAACGCGAGAGCAAGCAAACGATAATGTGTTTAAGGAGTATTTATGTCTTTACCGCCTCGTGTCACATTTCTCTCTCTTTGTCTCTTTCTTTTTTCCCTTTCTCTCACACCGTCTTACTCTCTCACTCTGCATATTTTTATTATTCAGGATACCAGCCTCATTGTTTAAGGTTACCACAAGATTTATGACTTTTCCACACTCGGCCAGTCGTAAATAAGCAACTTTTACAAGATGCTTTTCGGCTAAATGCCTGACTAGAGAACGTATCCAGCGGTGTGGGAGGAAGGCAGGAGGCAAAAATGTAGGTGTCTGCAACTTTATTCGTAAACAGCATTGTTCCTGGTTTTGCAACGATTGCTAAAAAGGTGAATGAGGGAACACTTTAACCGATTACTAATTAACTAATATGTGGGTTGAAGAGAGCTTTTCCCCAACTTTTCCTGTCAGACTAATATACCCTATACAGCAAGCATTCCTAAGCGGATTATCATTGGATTTTATAATGTTTTTCTATTTACTTATTTATTTACAGAGATTATTTGTTTGTTTTTTATTGGAAGAACTGTGCAAGGAATTATATTTATGTGATGATGGATGCCTACTAGTTAAACGCTGGAAGACGACTAAACGGAGCACCACTGTATTAACATAATTGATAAAGATAAAAAATGAGCTCTAAAATCGTGTATTTGTCGTCTAAACTAATCACCATTTCCCGTTTGTGACGAACGTTTCCATATTCAGTTTTTTCCTCCCTTCTTTCTTTCTTTCTTTCTTTCTTTCGTATCCCTAACAATTTTTAGGTCGAAAACAACGCGACTTGGAACTTTAAAAAAAGACGTCGTTAGTGACATTTTGTGCATAGCTTTTTGTAATCGGTATTATACTATATCGTGATAATAGCGTTCGCCTTGGGTCGAAATAATAATCGCGTTTAACTGGTTTTGTCATCTTCAGTGTCACTGTAACATTGTAATGAACCCCCAGTGCCTCAATGGCAATTAGAGCTTGTATTGTTATTGTTGTTCGCGTTGTTTACCTACACATAAACGACAGTCTGGGAATGTTATTACAGGGTGTGTGTCTGTAGCAAAGTCTGTAACCGATTTCTGTGGCATTATTTGTCACCCGATTCCATGAATTCACAGGATGGAAGTGGAATGCAACGCATAGTAAATATTTCAAAATAAATGTAGGACACTTAAACACTTTCAAACATTTTTTACTCAATCTGTATCATATCTATCTTTGAAATTCAGAAAGATATGATGCATTAGAAAAGTAAATGTCTTGGACATATGGCTATTGCGGCAACAGCAGTGACATGCAAACAAAAGATTAAAATTGATGAATTGTCCCATACACACCAAAAGGACTTGCTAATAAATGCACCGTGGTATTTGTCAAATAAATAAACAAATAAATGGACAAACAAACATATATAAAGTGTCTATTTCAAACATTTGACATGACCAGTCATTCCTAGTACATCCACGTATATTTCTTATGTTTCAACTGTGCCATTAAAATTACGTCTAATGTCAAAATGCTTTTTCTTTGTCAATAAACCGTTTCGTTTTGCTTGTTTACTTCATGGGCCAGCATTATTTCATATTGGTTATAAACACAAATCAATAATTCAAATAATAGACTGCCAATGCAAAGGCGTAGGCAAAATGACCAATGTCTCCTCCTGCCCAAACACTAGACTGACGAAACGAATTGTGAGAAAACATAACAGTTTAAAGAAAGATTTAATCACTTACCGAGATAATGTCTTTTCCTTCTAGGTTTTATGCAAGGATACAGCTTCCCGACAACATGAAGGAACTAAAATCAGAAACACACACACATATAAAAGATCTGTGATCAAAAGAGGGTCGCCAAAATCCAATACTGAGCATACGACCTCATGTACACAAATCGACCTCGGAAGCAATGTAAATGTTGCCTACTGATGACGGCTATCGTCACCTTGAATTATGTTTATAACTGTAAGAGAAATTTCGAAAGCTATGGAAAATATACAGAGGGCATCACGAAAACCTATTTTTTATTGATTACAGGAAATAATTTAATTATGTGCAATATAATCTATCATTTCGTTTTAAAATCTGGCCTCACACACAATTCTGCTGAGAGAGATATTTTTTCCTCAAAACGAAAAGCTTTTCGTTTAATGTGGCTCATTTTCTACTTGCGCGATTTAAAATAGGATTCAAAATACACATATGTAAACGCAGGTAATCATCACTAAAAGGTAAACATTGCTAATGCGTTGTAGCTGCACCAAATAAACAAGTACTTTTTCTTTAATGAAAGGATCTATATTCATTACATATATTCGAACAAAAAAAAACAGGCAGCAATAATAATAATAATAATAATAATAATAATAATAATAATAATAATAATAATAATAATAATAATAATAATAATAATAAAAAAATAATAATAATAATAATAACAACAACAACAACAACAATAATAATAATGCGAAGAAGAAGAAGAAGAAGAAGAAGAAGAAGAAGAAGAAGAAGAAGAAGAAACAACGCATGGATTCAAAAATCAATGATAAAATAGAGTTTATCGAAAGCTACACAAAATGAAACGAAAATATTAAGCGAGGTGCGGCGACCACAAAGAAAACCATAAAACACAAGCCCCACCATTCTGGTCAAAAATCCGCCCATAAACTTGGTAAACACAGCTCTTAATCCAAACGGAAGCCTTGGAGAAGCGAAAATGGATATATACAGTAGGTGAGGGCCTGAGAAGAAATGGAATGAAATGGCCTCGCTGGTCTGCATAGTAGCGCTTATTAAAAGTGGAATAAAAACGTTGGACGCTCCCGTTCGCCGGCTCCTGACAGCTACCCCAAACACATAAATCAAAACGAGGATTCCCCGACCTCCCCGACTCTGCGGCCTATAGCGCTATAAAGTTATTTATTGCATCCTCGCACTCACGCACGGCGTTGGCTCGCGTCCATCCCCAGCACTCGGGCCACTTTCAAGCGTTAAACAGACAGTTTTTGGGTTGTTTTTTCGTCCCGCTAACACGCCAGCGACCCACACTCTTTCTGGACTAGCCTAAAGTTACCTACAAAGTGAAGGGTGCTCCTGCCCCCGCTAGCAGGAACGCTGCTGCGCTCAGAACAAAGGGAGGAGGCAGCTTCAAGCCAGAAGAGCTGATGAGCCAATTTTAGTGGGGGAAATGTGAAAGAAAGAATCCAGGGAGCAATGAAATTATTGTCGAACCAGAACCGGACCTTACACTACATAACAAAGCTTCCAAAAGAGCTCAGTTATTGCACAGAGTATCGAAGGAACTTCGGGATTTGCCTGAGTTAATTTCTGCATGCTTTGCAACGAAGGGCTCCTGCATAATTTATTAAAATGCATATTAAGTGGATGTACAGGCATTGGGGAGCTGTGTGTTTGCCGGGCAGATTTTCTATAAAAAACAATGCAATGTTCAAATCCCATAGTACATGCTGCACACACTGATATCAACTCACATTGTAAACACATAAACGTCCAACTTTATTGGTTCTCTCTCTCTGACTCTCTTTCTCACCCCCCCCCGCCCCCCCCCTCTGTGCGGGCTTGATATTGCATCACTCTCCTGCTCGATGGTCGTATGCCATGCATAATACGGTTCATCCTGAAAAAAAGCATCTTCACATGACCTGCATGCAATACTTAAGCTTAAAAATAGATAAGCTTAAAAATAGATGAGTCTTAGATAGCCTGGCATTGCGTTTCCCGCGTGACCTTTTAATAAAAGCACGTAACTCACCAGATTAATGATCAATCGCGTACTGTGTAATCTTCTTGTAATGTCTTAGATACGTATTAATCCCCAGTGTGTACATCAACAGGCGAATGTCACTTTCTGGAAATCATAGCAAAACCGACCTCATCACATTTGCCGTATGCTTTTGAGGTGGTTGCGAACACCAGAGATGGTGAGTAAAACAAACTGTGAAGGCCTTGTCTACAATTTCAAAATAATGTCATGATTCTTCTGTTCAAGTGACACGCATGCGCCAAACGCACCATCTCTCTCAAAACTAAATCACAGCAGTACTTCCATACAACCACAAACTAGTATGGTTTTCAATCTGTTATGTCCACAGTTTATTGGAAATCCAATTTTCTTCAAGAAGAAAACTTTTTTTGGTGTATTTCATTAGATCCTTTCGTTAGATTCGAATCGCAAGCAACAATATCATTTAAAACTGAAAATGGTTCGATATGTCTCTTTTTGCATTCTGAAGAAATATACTGGGCTCAACACCGCAAAGTTGTAAGTGTCCTGTCTTTTGCTAGCTAAAGAGGCTTTCTGCCTTTACAGGGAGAGAAAGGGAGCAGTGGGCTTGGTTTAATACACCCACGCTTCTGACCCAAACATTTTGGGATCTCAATTATCTCTCATTTGAGCCTCATTGACATTCTCAAGATGTTCTTATTGATCCCCAACTGTCTGTCATGAAATTCTGTAGCAGAGTTTATGGACATTCTGGTTTCCTTTTTCTTTCATGTAGCTGGATTTAAAGCTTATTTCTGATGTTTGGTGTTTATATATAGTTTCCCTGTGTGATCTATTTCTCAGTCCTCTTTTAAAAAGACAGATAATTATATAAATAAATAGAATTATGATTCTGGCTGCTCTTCTTAAAGACACTTTCCTTGGTTTACACCAACCTTAAAATTCACGCCACCAGTCTGTCTGTGGTCAAAGTTAATGTTTAAACACCAGTAAGACTCAGAATAGGTAATTTTTAACTTGGTCTGAATGCAGACACACATTAAGAACGAATGGGGGAGATCTGGGTCAACGTAGCCCCATGCCCTCTGGGTCTGAAAAGTGCCAACCTCACCAAATATGACAAATGACTCGGTAGAACACCCTAATTCTAACGTGCTGGCTGGCGTAATGATGATTAGAGTTTCTGCATTGCATCTTTACACTGTAGAAAGTATTGGTGTGTATCACGAAATTGCATTTGTCACGACTACAGAAACCCAGTTACGAATTCAAATGCATGTATCTAAATTCAAGTGGCAGCTGTTCCATACACACTGAAGTCATTACAAAATAAGAAAGGTCAAAACTATGGTATAAATATTTGATAGTGTATATTATCAAAGGTAAGGCTATGATGCAATATATAGCTTTACACATGCAATGTATTAAATATATTGTGCTGTAGGCTATTCTAACGTGCTCTCTTCTTCTGACGCTCTCACAACTGTCAGTGATTTATGATAAAGTCAATTAAATCACAGTCACTTACTGTTTTGTGGTTTTGGGCCCGGGCTTTAGAACGCGTAAATCGCTGGGTCTGAATATCCTTATTCTGGTGGGCCAACTACTTTGAGCAGTATACAAAAGCGCATTGCACTTTGAAGAGTATTTTTACTAGAGCATAATCACACCAACAGCATAAAGATGTAAGAAACCTTGGTATCATATAATTGTTCCATGAAGATACTTGATACCGAGATACCGAAATAAACATTCAAGCTTTACAGTCATCTCGATTGCGATGGTTATGATCTCGTCAAAGATTTAAAGTTTGTTTTAGTGAATCAAACAAATCGCTAATGCAACTTCTATAGAATTCCACACTTTCAAATATACTAAACGACAACTTCCTGGAAAAGCAAGATTGATTCTTGGTTTTGTCTGCAATCATGGAGCCACTAAGACGTTATGACTCCCAAAACCTGTGAAATCATGAAATGCATACCCTCAAAAAGCCTGTTAATGAACATGTGTGAGAGCCTAAATAGCGACGCAAAAATCATGTCGTTTTATTTCTTTAAAGAGCCCGTGTTTACACAACTAAGGAGCGAGAAACACCAAGGAGACATTAAGTTGCAATATATCTATCCACCTTGAGGATACATTTAAATGATTTGCTGCCACTCTTTTCACTCAGACAGCTCTCGCTATTGTTGCAAGTTTTAGGGGTCGCCAGTTGTTTCCCACTTAGCAATCTAAAAACGTAATAACAAAGACAGACCCTGGTGATCATAAGGTGTGTATTTTGGGATTCTTGGGGCGTAAACGGGGGCAGAAAAAGACGAGTTTTAACTGGGAGCTGCTTGAGTACGCAATCCTTTCTTCGGGTCATAAATCAACAACACATGCTTCTTCTTTTTACACCTAACCTTCAACATTCATTCTCGACTCTCTCTCAGCCAGTCTAAACCCTTACTCAAGCTTTGATGAGACACCTACCTTCCAAATTATCAAACTTTTATAAGGCGATGCATGTGGCAAAAGAAAACTTTACCAAGGGAGCTAGATTTAAGGCAGGGGTAAAGAAAGACGTATATAAAACGGAACGAGGCAACCTTTAGCCCAACTCAGTTACCTATTTGAAAGCATCTGTCCTCAGCTGTTTGAAAACAAAAGGTTTTCGAGCCTGGGCACACCCAGAGATGGCTCTACCCTGGGTCACACGACGGATAATTAATGACTTGTCGGCAGAGGAGCTCAGGACGCTAGGAAGAATCCAGGCATGCGGCGTCAGTTGGAGCTTGTAGACCTTACCTGACTTCCAGCATTCCTTCGGTCTCTTCAACGAAGAAGGGTTTTGGAATATTTATTCAAGACGCCCATGGAACAGAGGGATAATCCATGGAACGGAATTTCTCTTGGCTTTTTGAGAGTCTTAGAAGGTGCGGGCTGACAGCTTAGCTTTCGTGTTGTACAAAAAAACATTCAAATGATTTAGCACAAAACAAATTCGAATGTTCACATAGTAAAACATTACAGAAATTTGGACCAAGAGACCGCTAATACCCACGCGTCTTTAAAGTAACGCTCTGGAGTGAAGATGTTTTTTTTTCTCTGTACAATTCCGGACTCTAAATCTCGGCTTGTGACTTCTCAGGCGCAGCAGTCACCAGCAGGCGAAAGATTCCACCTCTACTCTCTAGCTGTCTTTCCGCTTTTCGCTCACGGCACGAAGCAGCATGGATTGACATGGTGAACTAGTGAACCAGTGGACTGACAGGACACACATGGTGGAAAAAGCATCGGGGTTCCTCTGTCCAATAGGGAACTGCACGGCTCCGGGGGCAACACATGGGCCATATGGTCACAGCAACTTGGAGGCTTTTGCAAGAGCGAACTCGACTAGTCCCATTCTGATAGCTAAGTTTTCTTATATACTAGCTAGGCTTTCAAAGATAAACTGATTTCTAAAAGCTTTTAAAGAGGAAAGAGTGCCCGATATACTAAAAGTTCGGATCGTTGGGAGGCGTGGGGAGGGGATCATTTGCTTAATGTGGTGTAGGAGTAATTTGATTTCGATTGTGTTTAAATCCCGTTAGATATTTCAAAATTTTAAGCACATATACTTGGCCTTGTTCTTTCGAATCTTTTATGTGCTGGCTTGTACTCTACCCACGCAAATAGGAGAAAAACGCCCACACGAACGCCTCCCCCGCCCCACACGCACACAGACAGAAACAAGCGCGCTCACATGCACAAAGCAGACTGAGCAAGAGGGAAGTTTAATTATAACGATTTAAATGCGTGATTATAATATCCGTGCTATTCTTAGAGAGAGCATAAAAAGCTGGCCGTCCACCTAGCATTTCGCATTTCCGGCTCCGTTTTCTTATCGCCTTCCCCCATGATCCTCAACCGGTTGAAACCCCTTTGCATAGGCTCTGGATATCGTTTCTGCAGTCATTTTTCATGCGCTCTCAATCGCAACTCGGTACAGACCGTTATGAATTAGCGTGTGGTTTGATATTGATTTATTTCTAGACGGGTAATCATTCCAGCATTATAAGGCCGGGGAAACACCTGACCAAGCTAAAATGTGCAGACTGTACGGAAAACTCTTTCCACGACCTGTTATGCAAGTACGAGAATGCTCAGTTTAAATGTTGAAAAAAGAATGATAATTGGCATTCACTGACAGCAGCCGGAAATAAAATGCTAGTTAAATAAAAGAACAACGTTATCCGTTGTTTCAAAACTGCCTCTGTCTTTATATCAAATTTAGTTAAGACAAATAAAGACGAGACAGAGAGTTAAATAAAGCCGTATAGAAATGTTCGAGTTTGAATAAACCCGTTATGCAGCATCGCAGTGTAGTGGACACCTATTTTCATTTAGTGGGTTTTATAAAATACTGTTGTCTTCCAATTTGGCCATGTAACCTAGATGGCACACGCTTTATAGAATAGTAGCCTTATTTCGTATTACCTTTCAGCTTCGTGTTCCTTTTGAAGTTAAAGAAACATAAGCGTACAAAACCTTAACAGCATTCTCAACCTATTCTTTAAATAGGTAGACTCAAAGGGGGAAATGTAGGAAATAAAAACAAATTTTACATGTTTTTTTTGGGGGGGTGGGGGGGTGGGGTGGGTCGTCAGTATGTGGAACTCAATATGGCTGCCACACATGGGTTCATTGTTTCAAGAGTTGGGTTTCTTGCTTGCATAAGTATTGCAATGTTATGTGAAAAATATGAATAACTTTCTCAGTAAACGTTGTCGAACACACCTGTCTGACACATATCTTTACAAACAGTCAAAATATTGGTGTGAGGTTTATTTGTTTTGATTTTTGTTCATGTATTTCATCGCCTAACTGTTGCTTTATCCAAGACGTTTTATACCATGAAGAACAATGAGCATTTCCATTCATAGACGTATTATAGCTCTTTTATCATCGCTATATAATAGTAATTGATAATAATTACAATTGTCTTAATTTAGATGCAAACAGTGTAAACATGCACTAGTACTGAAGACCCAAACTGGTTGCTCTTTTCAATCCTTTACTCAACCTCTACTCGACGGTCGCAGAACATAAATCATATATGAGGTATGACCCTGTATAAAAGTGCCCATCTATTCGCCCTAAAGCATCTTCCAAAATGAGTTGAGGAATTGTTTTTGACACTGTGCCCAGCAACAAGGAGCGCCACTGGAATTATACCTTTTGAAAGGGTTCACCTCATGCAGCTGTGACCATTAATATTTGATAGCAGTCGTCGAGTTCCTCTAATATAAAAACAAAAAGATTTGTACTACCCAGACGACAAGGAAAGACTGATAGAAGAACACGGGTAAAATATTATTATTATTATTATTTTTTTTTTATTTTTTTTTTTTTTATTAATAACAATAATAATAATGATATTGTTGTTGTTGTTATTGTTGTTGTTGTTATAATCGTTATTATTACTATTATAAAACTGTTTTTCGCTGTTGTTAGATTGTATCTACAAGTATATATATTCATATTTCTATGTGAAACGTTTCTGTGGTATTTTTTAACTAATAAAAGCTGAACAAGAAAGTAAATATGACTCCATTGTTTGAAGTCATTTTCCTTAGTAGACCACAAAATAATTACAGCCTCAGTGAAGAACACGTCATTAACGAAGTTTGTAATAAGAGCAAGCCGACCTTTCCTTTATGGAGAAACTAAATAACTCCTCTGCCTCTTATTGCATTGTGACCAGTCGAGAGTGTATCCCTCACACTACAGCCCAAACAAAGCAGTGGAATAAATGAAAACGTCTGTTGAAAAGGCCACGTATACTCTTTATTTTTATATCATGGTGACTGGAGGGCCAAAGTCGTCTAGTTCTGTGAATGTGTTGATATTAAGAGTCGACATTGTTCTGTGTAGTACAAACAGGGGGGAAGTGTCAGAATATGACAAAAACAATCTTTGTTTGATTCTGAAGCAAGTTCGTGAGTGGCTTGAGGCTTATTAAATACCGCCACGTGGCTAGTTTTCACCCAAGTCAAGCAGACCACCTCTACTAAGTTCGAATTCCAATTAAAATTTTTAATGCTCTGACGAAAAACGGCTGCAGCCCAAGTGCAAGACCCCTGGCTATGAATTTGCAGGCGGGCGTGAGCGCTTTATGAGATTTACATAGCGACGAGGCGTTCCCGTTTCGGCAAATTTAAACAAATCTTCCCTTAATTGGTAATCGCATATGCAGTATTTCAAGACCTGCAGCTACTTAGCCCTCATATTAGTCGCTGATCCATTGCCGTATATATCGCTCTCGATTATCAACTTTGGGGCGAAAAAGGGGGGAAGGGGGAAGGCGAGAGCTGCACCGCGGCGTCTTGAACGCGAAAAAGCTGACGACCTCGACGCGAATCCAGAACACTCTTCCTCATTCCCGCCTATCATCGCTCGCCTATCATTTTCCTAGAGGGATGATTTATCGCGAAGACGGCCATAAACAACACAACTCCCTCACAAATACACAATGGCAGCCCCGCTGCCGCTGACACACATATCACTATAAATCAAGCGAAGTAGCTGGCTGAAAAGAGGGAGAAAGACAGGGAGAGAGAGATGTGGACATGCAGAGGAAAAGAGAAGGATGGGTAATGGTGACGGTGAGCAAAAGAAAGATAACAAGACTCTTTAGTTA
>JBBPDC010000028.1:8447392-8462667 GCA_037974485.1 Hemigrammopetersius urotaenia
TATATGTTTGTGTGTATGTATGTGTATATATATGTGTGTGTGTATATTTGTATATGTGTATATATGTTTGTGTGTATGTATGTGTATATATGTGTGTGTATGTGTTTGTGTGTGTATGTGTGTGTATGTATGTTTGTGTGTGTGTATATATATATATGTGTGTGTGTGTATGTGTGTGTATATTTGTATATGTGTATATATATGTTTGTGTGTATGTATGTGTATATATATGTGTGTGTGTTTGTGTATATTTGTATATGTGTATATATGTTTGTGTGTATGTATGTGTATATATATGTGTGTGTATGTGTTTGTGTGTGTATGTGTGTGTATGTATGTTTGTGTGTGTGTGTATATATATATATATATATATGTGTGTGTGTGTATGTGTGTGTATATTTGTATATGTGTATATATATGTTTGTGTGTGTGTGTGTGTATATATATATGTGTGTGTGTGTATATATTTGTATATGTGTATATATGTTTGTGTGTATGTATGTGTATATATGTGTGTGTATGTGTTTGTGTGTGTGTGTGTGTGTGTATGTAAAACATCCACATTTTTGTGTTATATATTAACATTATAAATAATGGTCTTGCAACCCCAAGCATAGCCCCCCCCACAGCCCCTCGCAAGCTTCCGATAAGTCTCCGAAAACACCCTCAGCGACGGGCCCGAGCGAAAGAACGACAACCTTCTGTAATGAATTTAAACGATGAAATGGGTTTTGTGAGACGTACATGCAGGATGACAAGGAGTGGTGAGGATGGATATTTCCGGATGATATTTACCACAACATCATAAAGAACAAATAAATGCAGGGAGTCGGGCAAGCCCAGACACAGTGGCGGCGGTGGTACTCGCGTGCTTCCCCGGTTTCCGCTATACTCACAAGCTCCAAGACGGTGAGGTGAGATGCTTCCCCACGTCCAAATTTGTTTTATTGCAGGCTCCGTGAGAGTCTGTGCCTCGGTTTTTTCGCTCTGCTATAGGGCTTGTTTTAAAAGGACAGTTGAATTTCACGTCAGACACTAGGAGTCCATGTCTGCGATATTCCTGACGAATACATATCTATTCTGCAACCACTGCATTAATTATTTAATGAATCACGTGACCAGCAGGGGGATGGGGTACCTCGGCTTGCATGCTCGGGGACCACTATGACCTAACACTGCACAGCCATTCTCTTAAGTTGCATTTGATATGGTCAAAGTACAGAAAATGTCATACCACACTGGCAGTGATTTTATATGAATTTCTATTTGTTTAAACTAAACGACAAGTGAATGCAATATAATGTTAATTCATTGCTGTACAAAATGCAACTGTACGTAACTGTCTATCGTTGTTGTTTGCTATATATCATTGCATGTTTATAATCAAGTAGCATTTTTATGTCCTCCTAGCAACATAAACAATATATAGTCACAAAATGTAGTGTCATTTGGCGCACCTTTGTTGCGCCCTATAGTTTCTGTGAAAATAAAGTGTTTATTATTGCAATATAAAACACATAATAAAACGTCACAAACGAAACTGTTTGCTCTTCTTTCTGAAGTGAATGCCAACGATAACAAGCTCTCTGTTAAATGATTTCTGGAATTACAGCTGATATCATATTCCCAGTTTACACCACTATCACAATGCCAGCGAATTTCAAATAGCAATCTAGTTGCGCAGGATCATTTGTAGACAATGAGTTTTAAAGAAAACTGATTAGATTGAGATAGGTATTAAAGGTATTAGCATAAAATATAGACTGTACACTGATCACCGTTTCTGTAAATTAAAGACAGTCACCAGCTAGGAGAGAGAAAAAATAATCCCTTGTAAAAGTCCTGCTTTTGAGCGCCAAGAAACAATACACCGATCCCGTTCTGCACAGAGCTAAGACAAACCCGAAACAAAAGGCATGGGGCTTGGTCAAAAGGAATGGAGCCATTTGGAGACTCTTGAAGGTCAAACAATAGCAAGACTTGCTGTGTACGTTGGGGAGTGTGCCAAAAGTGGAGCTTACACTTTTTCTTTCACTATCACAGAAATCAAAACAGCTTGAAGGAACGAAATAAACAGTGCGACAGCGTGTCTTGCACGTTTGCTTCGTTAAAAAAGGAATATCGACCACACTTAATTAACCAATACAGTTTGATAAAGAAGGCGTACGGGACAATGATGTGCTTCGTGTGCAACTGAAAGGGATCATTTATGAAAATATGTTAACAATAAGGACAATGAAAGATGTGCAAATGCCATAAACTGTAACGTCAACACAGTTTATCAGATTATAGAGCAAGTGAGGCTAAAGCGGACACTAGCTTAATGTTTTTTTTCTTTTTCTGGAGTCAGACAGTTAAATAGAAATTAGAAAAATTGTTCGAATATGAGAGATGCGCGTTCTTTTGGAAGGGATCAGATCTTTGAATACACCATGGATTACCAGAGCTACTTGGAATATTCCACAAATATCGGAAACTCCATTATTATTATTATTATTATTATTATTATTATTATTATTGCTGTTGTTGTTGTTGTTGTTGTTGTTGTTGTTGTTGATGATGAGGAGGATGATGGTGTTGGTGGTGTTGTTCCCATACACCAGAAAATCAAAACAACGAAAAGGGCCATTTTGTCATGAATGAAAAGATTGTTTAGTGGTTTAGTTGAATTTAAATCATACACACAATAAATATACCGAATCAAAAAACTAAAAGTGGTACTGATAGAATTCATGAAATTGGATAGAAAAAAATAAATGAATAATTTTAATAAACATTTAAATCAACATTTAAGGCGATGAGTACATATGTAACCAGAATGTTTAGCTAGAGGCTGGGTTTAAACAGAGCAGCATAGACTGATATACCGCGCCCACTATCCCTTTTTTATTGCCGGCCGTAAATCTGTCAAACACAAAGAACGCACAGCGGCTTTCTGAATTATATTCGAGCGCCTAACACCGCAGGACTGCACCATGTTGTGGTGAAATCTGCTTTTGTCTAGAGTTTGTTATAACACTTCAAAGTCATCATAAAATAGGCATCAAAAGAATCGTTTAAGATAGCTTTTGGAGGTCCAGTGCTGAAGGTAGTGATGAAGGCGTATCGAGTATGTGTTTATCTATGTGTTTGTTTTTTCTTATTGATCATGTTTTGTCATTACTATTATATTTTAAATAATTATTAATATTATTGTTGCTGTTGTTGTTGCTGCTGCTTTTGTTTGTATTTATTATTACAAATAATATTCGACCAATAATACCTTTCTACAATGTCGCTCGTATTATTTGTCAAACCTTCTCACCATAATTTTATCATTTTAAAGAAGCAACTGCTAAAATGTGAGCTGGTAATTTCATAGTGAATCGGAAACCTTGGTGTAAAAAATAAGCTTCTGAGGAATCCAGAATATTCCTTTTTAGTGAACGCGCTCATTACTCTTCTCTCTCCATGGTCGTAATGGAATCTGTATCCCAGCAGCATCTGAGTTGGTTAAATATTAATATCAAATGAAGAACACCCAGTTGGGAAGATATCGGGCTAAAAGAAATTAATGCACGCATTGCGCTCGAAATAAAGAAATCTACATATTTACTGAATAGTAGAAGTTCATGCGTGGACAGAAATGAATAAAAAAGCCGTAATATTGATGCTATGAGAGATTACGAAGGCAGCAGGAAAACGGTTGGCGTTTTGCTGGCATTGTTAGCAACTATTCTTTGCATTACTTAATATGTGCCTCGTTTTTTAAACACACGCGAGCGCGCATCAACACACACACACACACACACACACACACACACACACACACACACACACACACACACACACACGCTAGCGAGTCCACAAACAGGCTCCCGGTCCAGGAGCACAAAGCTGGCGCGCGCAGGCCATATATCTCTGTGACTACGCCGTGCTGACCTCCGCTCTGCGGCTTTTCAGAATAATAATTCAGCAACGCGCGAGGGCTATTTGTTTCACAATTAGCGGCATGAGCTAAAACAGGCACCACACCACCACAGCCGTGCTGCACGGCCAACCGACCAAGCTTTCCAACAAATCTTGGAGAGCATTTAAAGAAGGGAGAGGAGAATGAGAAGGCAAGGGGGTGGCTTACATGATACATTGCGAGACGTTGTCACACAAAAATAGTTTTTTCCGTATTTCCGAGGTGGAAGGCCCTTGTGGCTCCTCTCCACTTCCGAAATACATGGCCATATACTGTGGAGCCTGTGGAGGAATATTGAGAAAAGTGTGGGGCGAGCCCTGATACATGTGGTGTGTAAGCAGTCTATCCAAGGGGATTTGAAACCGAAACAAGGAAGACGTGTAGAAGAAGAGTTCTTGGCAAGGCAGAGACTCTTGTTGTTTTAAGGGCCCCGTTGGTTTACACGACTGTCTGAGGGAAGAGATAGCACGTTGCCCTCAGGTTACAGTCCCCCGACCGCGCTGTTATGACAAACTCGCTCCGGGGCTTGGCTGACCATGTACCACAGAGCGTAGTTTAGCCTGCGCCAGGTCAAGGGTTTCAAAGGGTCAGTCTGTGCCTTCGCAACAGACCTAATCGGTCAGAAACAACGTGTCCCCTGGTTGAACCCACCGCAACCCATCCTGCTGCCCCTTCCAAAAATTGATTTTTTCTTCTCATCCCTCAACTTCTCCCAATGCGAAACCCTATATTTTCTCCATTTGTTTCTGTTACTTCACTACGCTTCATACCATATGACCCCACGGCCAGAATTCCTGGCTTTTTCCAATGCATTGATTCACGGGGGTTAAACGCCGGTGAGTGTGTACCAGAGGCAGTCGTGCTCATCTAAGCACACAGAAACACGCAGCACCATCGATGCAATTTGCTACATGTCGTTTGTTTTAGGCAAATTGTTTTCTGCTTCTAAACTATTCTCCGCCCTCCTTTAATTCAAGAATTAATTCAAGAAGTTGGCCGTTGTTGCACCTGTGTGACATTTTAAATAACAAAACTGCAACGTAGTACAAAAAAGCATTATGACTTGCAAAATAAATAAACTGCATATGTGACAGACACATAATGGTTATCTGATTGCTAAAATGCACTTGAAGGAAATGGACGCAGCATTGCGGTGTATTCAGTGTTTGGCAAATGTTTGCATTTCTCATGCATGTAGTAAATTGGAATTGATGCACATTAACAT
Organism: Hemigrammopetersius urotaenia; assembly: GCA_037974485.1. Taxonomy (NCBI): domain Eukaryota; kingdom Metazoa; phylum Chordata; class Actinopteri; order Characiformes; family Alestidae; genus Hemigrammopetersius; species Hemigrammopetersius urotaenia. The sequence goes on from JBBPDC010000028.1 coordinate 8,452,567, forward strand.
GGCCCCCCACCACACACACATGAGTGCGCACATACACGCACACATACACACACACACACGCCCACGCACCCAACACGTCTGTCTGTCTGTCTGTCTGTCTGTCTGTCTGTCTCTCTCTATCTATCTATCTATCTATCTATCTATCTATCTATCTATCTATCTATCTATCTATCTATCTATCTATCTATCTATCTAGCTATCTAGCTATCTAGCTATCTAGCTATGTATCTAGTTATGTATCTATGTATCTATGTATCTATCTATCATCTATCTATCTATCTATTGCCTTGCCCTGCTTAAGTGCTACTATGTGTCGAGGCAAAACGTCCAGCCTTCACCCTGAAAATAATCACAAACAGAAACATACGGTTCCCAAAAGTCACCACTTCTTTCAAAGCCAATAGGAAAAAGAAAACAGCACACTACGACATTTGTGCCTATGATACCCGACTGTGAGGACAAGGCCATAAACCAATAAAACTCTCAAACGAAACAAAGTTCTTTACCTCCATTGCTGGTGTCTCTTGTCTTGTGAAGAGTTTCATTCGCGTTAGCATTTCTCTAGTATTCTGCTTCACCAAAAAGTTTTCTTGTGGCATGACTTGGTGAATAGAAGATGGTAGAGAGGGGAGGGGGTGTCTTCAAGTGTCCTCCAGGACTTCACCACTGCCCTCCTAGCAGAAGGTCGGTGCAGTTGTGCTGCTCAATGACAATAGAGAGAAGACTTGTTTAAAAAGAAGCCGTGATTAATGATTTTTCTGTATAATTCTCACATTTTTCTTTCGGCCTCTGTCTGCAAATAATAGCGATGAACTTTTGAAACCCTTAAAAGAATTTTCTTCACCTCTGTACAGACCTCCGTGCCAGAAGTTTCTTTTTCCCTTTAAAAGTATGGCAAGGCTTTGGTTAAGAATAGAATTCCATTGTGCACATTGTAGCAGAAGCCACATGCGAATTAATTTATTTGAAATCAGACTTTACCTTGACAGAAATAAAGCGACACTGAATATATTCTGACAAAGGTTTTACTAATGTCAATTAATATCGTTAAATGGTCTCATGATACTGAGGCTTAAACGATAGATTATACGTTTTTCCAAGCATTTTATTTTTTATTTTTATGCTCAAGGTTTGTTCCAGTCCTTGAAGAAGAGCAGCAATTCATACTCCCAAACTAAATGTTGTTTTTTACGTGAATAAATAGCTTGTAGGTTCTGGGCTCATTAAATGTTTCAGTGCTGGTCTTTTATTAACAACATACATTTTGCTACTTGAAATATGTGACGTTTCGAATTTTATAAAACTATTTCGTGAATAAAATGGAGAAACGGACAAATGGCTCCAGTGAGATATGCAGCGGAAAGACCCGCTGATATAAATGAGCAAGTAATAGAAAATTTTGTAGATGCCACGGAATGCTAGCAGACCAATTTAAGGCCATATTTTTGTTTAAAGTTCAACACTGGCAAACGGAATGGTATTTTCTTCAGCTCTATATTTTCGATACCTGCTCCAAGAAAAGAAAATGAAAATTAATACAAGGGCTGTGCCATCCAAAAGAAGTCATTTGTCTTCTTGATTATCTATTTGGTTGTCAGCGTTTGAGCTATGGCACTGGCCCGCTCCTTTGTATTATAAAAAACACACACCTCTCGCTGGCAAATACACTCGAAACTGTTGTGCAAAAATTACACTCATAAAACCGTTTAAACCTACTAGCCGATAATTTTGGTCTTTCTTTCGAAAGGGATGCCCATTTCGAGGGAAATTCTTTTCTTCGACGACCAGCGGGCGTGTACAACGTTAAATTTAGGAAAGAGTAGACTAAAAAAATGGTTTATGATTTAGAACAAGACTATAAAGCGTAATGTACCAGGGTTATTCGTAGTCTGGCTATATAAATCACTCAGGAGATATGCAGTGATATTCAAGACAGAGCAGTAGTAAACGAGCAAGGAAAGTTCTTTATGGCAGGCCCAAATTCATTAAAGCAAGGTTTGTTTTAGCATTTATCACTTTAAGTTACTATTCGCATCCAGGAAGTTCCAACTCTACAAGAAGACAGCACACAAGAGGAAAGACAGATTTTTTTGATTTATTAAATTTCTATACCTATTTACAAATAACAAAAGTAGACAATGAAAGGAAGGAGACGACAACGAAATATGGAAAAGAGAAAATACATTATCAAGAGGAGGACTCATCTTTGGAATGTAAAATTACATTTATAAAAGATTAAAAAACATGAGACACAGAACCAGTGACGGGGGAAAGAAAGAAAAAGAAAGAAAGAATGAAAGAAAGAAAGAAAGAAAGAAAGAAAGAAAGAAAGAAACAAACAAACAAAGAAAGAAACAAAGAAAGAAAGAAAGAAGGGCTGGTATCTGCATATGTTTAACGTGAAATACAAGCAGAAACACAGAAGAAGAAACATGAAAAAATAAACAAATAAAACGTATTCACTCATGCAATATACGCACTTTTCTCTATACAGCTCTGGCCACACAAAGATTTAAATTACATTTCGACTTACAACAAATGCAGATATTTTGTAGACATTTGCATTTCAATCAAATGAATTCAAAACCAGTCACTTCATAAAACTAGATAACAAAAACCAACACCAACAAAATTGCAACTGAGGTAATTCAAATGTTTTTAGCAGTGCTATATTTAAAATGCTTTGCATTGTACCTGTTTTGGTTATGGATATGCTCAGATTCACTCTACTGTTATTACTTTCCATTGAATCTGAATAACGCCTAAATCAGACATTTTACTATGGAACGTCTGATTTTCCTATTCTCAATCTGAAATGCGCTAAACAATTACACATGACGCCGTGCCGACTCTCCATATGTGTGAATCAAAACTGCACTTTGCACAGAATTGTTATCAGTCTCATTGGCAAATCAAAACATTAAATGTGAGATTCATGTTAGAGTAGGAAAGAAACTTCATATTAAGAGTGTCCAGCTAGATGTCTAGGCTATAAGCCATCAAAGAAAAGGAAGATTAGAAAATGGCTCTTGACAAAACAAGGCGACTCATTTATTAAGCACAACGCTAGACGTCGAGGTAATGGGCAGCCCTACGGTTCATCCTTTGTACCACAGAGTAAACATGACAAATGGGACTGAGTCTGGCATGATTAAAGATGAAACACGGATCCATCTTCACCAAATCTGAAAACTATCCGCTGCCTTCTGTTGTTGTGGAGGGGGCAAAGCAGGATTAGCAGAGGGGCGCAGGACAAAAATGGGAACTCGACTGGGAGTGAGCCCATCTGTGGAAGTGTTTTGAGTTCGGGTCTTCACCACCATTTGTGTTTTAAAGACAATTTCTTCGCACTTCCACAACACCATCAACTGGTGTTATATCCTTGCTGTTTAGGAGCGTTGAGAGGGAGATAGTATGAGACAATGTGGCTAAAGACCTCACCCCGTACTCCTGAACTGAGGTGTATAACAATAATTTTTAATGTGCGTGTTTTTGGGGAGATCGAGAGAGCTATAGGCTCGGGGGAGGCCCGCTTGCTCGGTTTTGACTGCCCAACGTGCCGCCACTAGGACTCGAGTTGGTCGAGTGGCTGGAGCGTATCTTCGTGTTGGGCAGCTTGTGATCTTTCTTCCATTTCATACGTCGGTTTTGGAACCAAATCTTTATCTGTCGCTCTGAAAGGCAAAGGGTATGGGCGATCTCTACCCTGCGCCTTCGAGTAAGATAGCGGTTGTAGTGAAACTCTTTCTCCAGCTCCAGAACTTGCTGGCGTGTGTAAGCTGTGCGCGAGCGCTTGGGCTCTCCCCCCGAATAGTTTGGGCTCACTGTGGGGAAACAGAGTGACATGTTACCAAAAGTCACACAGTAACTCACTCGAGACACAAATATGTATATGCAAGCACCTTCACAACTGAATATACAGGCATTGCATTTATACGGTGTGGGCTGCGAACATCTTTTGAGCTTTGATATATTAAATAAATAAATAAATAAATAAGCAAGCAAGCAAACAAGCCAAATGTTGGCAATGCTACCACAATGTCTGAAGCTATGAAATTGTGAGGAGTAAAAACTGCCGCCACTGTCCTTCTAAAACATTGCATTTCTGTATTTGGGTATTTTATATGTTCATGTCGCTAGTGTGTTGTTTCGTGCATTTAGTGTGGACAGCAGTCTAAGGCAGTGGACTATTAGATGATAATGTGTAACAGTAACTTTGCAAAAGATTATTTTGCCCTGATTTCAACGCCCCTACGAAAACCTTGCTAATTATTGCAAAAAATATCATAGATACTTAACAAATTAGTGTTTGCTTTGATATTAGTATTTTTTATATCTCCATAAATGTGAATATTTTGACGGTCATAAAACTTTGCACGAACAGAAGTGTAGTGACAGAAGAAAGTATATGTTTATACATCCAGCCACTTAAAACGAAATTACCAAAACATAAAACGTAACTTATGGGTTACTGGAGTACTCATAAAACCTTCCCGGGAAGAAATTAGAACGAGGAGGTCGCATAGACTTCAAAGGTGCTTGGAAAAGAAGTGCAATAAAAATTTATGGAGGGTGTAATTATATTGCCCTGCAAACAGCCGATCGTAAATCTCGACCAAGGGCTACTTCACGAGGGGAGCAATAGATTTAGCACCCGACATTCTGAGCTGTAGCGCACAGCGACGCACAAGTAATGGAAGTTTAGCGGCACTTACCGATGTTTACGTGGACTTTTTTCATCCAGGGGTAAACCACGGGGTCCTTTCGTGAAGTGGCCGAAGGAGTACTTTGGTTGATGGGAGTCTGACCGCAAGCAGGCGGAGGGCTCGGAGTAACCGAGTCGCAATGATGGCTTGTTTCAGGCAGAGGTGTCGAAAGTGCAGCTGGACTTAGTACGTGACCCCGAGGAGACATAACTACACCGGGCTGCCCTGGACCCTGACAGGACGAGTAGGGTGGGTCGGCGCAGCCCGACCGCTGGTGGTAGATCGGCTCGTGCTGGAACGATGGCTCTTGCCTTTGGGCGCTATAGTAGTCCGGGGAGTGACTGGGTAGGTAGTCGCTTTGGGAATATTCCTCGCAGGGTGGAAACTTGGGGTCCACATAGTTGGAGTTGATCAAATAGGAACTCATGGCCATTAATTTCTTTGAATTGCACACAAAATATACTAAAATTTATATCTATCCCTTTACTCGTTTTCCTGTTTCGTAAAACCCTCCTACTTTCTGTCAAGTGAACAAAGTTAAGAGTCCATGTGACAGCGGCAGCCAATGGCATCCATCCTGGCAATTCCCGGATAAGGAAATGCGAATGGGCAGTTTAGACTGTGCTCCGCATCAACGCGCAGTTCAGAGCAGCCAAATGTTCAGTTTTTTATATCCTGGCATATTCTTAATAACCTCGCTAGAGAGCAGCAACAAAAATAAAATATTAAGATGACCAGCCGGCAAAACACCCCGGACTTTTGTAAACGCCAGGATCTCCAGATCTAAGAGACAACCCCCACAGTCCCCTTCACCCCCTCAGTGCAAGCAAAGCATTAGCGCTCCCTTCTAAAGCTTAAATGTTTCTAATGTGAATACTCCTTATTTTTGACTAGCTGTACCAGGGGAAAGTGATGCAAGGGGCCAGCTCCGGTCAAGCTCTTATGCACTCGCTAATAACGGCCAAAGAATGGAGGTGGCGTGATCTGCGTGTCAGAGATAAATCTGGGCTTGTTTAGGATCGATAGAAAATTCATCAACTAATTCAGGTTACAAAGCCTCCTAAATCAAAACCGAGACCTTTTGCATTTAAGCACAATCTGCAGTCACTCTCCTCCAAACGGCGCGTTTGTCCTGCTCTCCCATTTACACACCACGCATAATAATTAAAAAGCACATTGCCATTTACATTGCCTGGACATTGTCTTTGCCTCTTTCTCTTCAACTGATGCAAATATTCACTTAACTAGAGATTGGATTTAAAGCAAGAAAGTCGTTTGTGTTCTACTGATTAAAAATAAGTTACATTTACGGCAAGTAAAAGGCTAAACCCACAAAATCTAAAAGCTTGTTTGTAGCATGATGTTTGTGTGAAACATAAACATAAAATGAAATCTTCATCTTCCGTTGATGTTGGAGTGTGGTCTATATATCAACTACATACTCCCCTAGATACGAATTTGTGACTGTGAGTTTGTTTACACAAATCCGGATCTACAGGGTATATATAGATGACAGGTATCTTCTTGACAGCTATCGATAGAGTTGCTCACCTTGACAGCTCCTCCTCCATGTCAAGGTGTAACACCTGGAGCAGCCTACCTCCCAAGTTTATCAGCAATCTGTCTGATCGGAATAGATCGCTGCTTCTTTCGCAAACGTTGCTAATGTCAAGGGGAAACTTTTCTAATGTATTTTCCACTGGATTATATAGTCAAATACAGAAATTGTTCAAAAGTCTCTGTAACATCAGGGCAACCAAGTTTCACAAACTATGCACAAAAGTAAACAAGTGTGCAAAAATCTCTTTCTAAATAAGCTCTTTTTAGTAAAAAGTAAAGTCTCGTTTTAAAGCGAACAAATTAGCAAAAGACAAGAAGCTTGACCAGAAAAAAGAGGCGAAACTGAATTAGCTTAAACCGATTTTCTTTTACCGTGAAATCCTACCACACCAAGCAAGGGTGTGCAAGACGTCGAAAGTGAAGAGCCCGTATCAGATTTGTGAAATGGTCAAAACAACAGAACTGAAAATAAAAGATGTGTTTTTTATGACATGCCAGTTACTTTTACACACTGCAAACAGCAACTCCGCAGAATGGGGGCATAAACAATTTAAAAGATGCATAGAGGAAAACGTCACCGGCTCATTTCATATTTAAAGTACACCGACAAACATCCAACAAACGTTTTATGACTTATTTGACCAATTCCCTCTCACAGCAAGTATTTAGTAATTCGTTTCGTTTAAAAACACCTTAATTAAGCACTCTCTCAGACCGGGTTTTCTTATACCAAGAGGACAAAGCAAAATCGAGTCTCCACTGAAATGAACAAGGAAAGATCTGTAATAATGAGCAGACACACATCAAATAAATAATTTAAATCCTAAAACGGGTAATGCAAAACTTCAATGACAGAAACGATTCTATTGTCACAAAAAGCATGTAACTTAGGTCAGATATTGCTTTCTATAGTAAACTGGAATTCGATTTGAAAGGGTAAGCAAAGCTTTCCTACTTATAAAGTACGAAATTTTTCAGTTACAAAATCGATATGTCCCATTTTTATAACCAGTTAAATTGTGCAATTATAAATGAACGGATCTGTGTGCAAAAGCGATAGCTCTTGTAATACATGGCATAATCTTTAGGGACAATAACTCATTGCAATAATTATGATAACTTGATTGAGTTATTAAGAAGTTGTAATAAGTTCATTTTAAAAACAAATTTTTGCGTTGCTAATAAAAAACGTACACAAAAGCGACACAATATATTATAGCAAATTAAAGAATATTAATGCGGTTATTTTCTGTATGAAATCGTTTATTGCTTCAAACGTCAGTACTGTCGTTCTTAATAAGACTTGTTTTTTAATAAAAAAATATATTTGTGATCACACCTTTGTGGTGACAATAGACTGTGAATGTGAGGCTTTGTTCTGAGTTTTGGAGTCTCCTTTGTGGAAGGTTTTGGTCAAGAGGACAGTTAAAATAAAAATAAATAGAAAAGAAAGGGCTAAACTTGGATACATTCAAATGCTACGTATTAAAATAAAGCAGATGATACAACATTGAATTGTTCCGTGGTAAACTAATTTAAATGAATGTAAAAAAAAAAATCTGTAGCACCCCTAGCGTTTGGCAATCACACATTTCCTTATTTTTTAAAGAGGTGTCTCTCTTCTCTTTTTCTTCACTGCCTCATACACACTGATCATCATTCTGCGAAATTAATATCCGGTTAACTGGGTTAGCACGTATGGATAATTTGTAAACTGTATACTTTTTATCTGAAGCAAGACAGTGTAATTCATGTCTACAGTAGACTGCGATCCACATTCTAAAAACTAAAAGTCTTTATAACAGAAAAGGAGAAAGTTCAACCTCGCTGTCCACTCTAACCCTTTAACCCCCTGAAGTAGCCGACCTCGCCTTCACCCCCATGAACCATCTTTCCCTTGAAAAGCATAGGGACCTCGAGCCATCTGCTTGATGATAGGGTTAATGTGTACAACCTCAGACACTCAAATCCCTGGCTGGCTCACTACAGCCAAGGTAAATATTCACCACATAAAAACCACACACGCAACAGTGCTACTCAATGGGACTAGAAATCAAACTCATAACTCCGTTATGAAAGGAGGGGGCACTCACACTCACCACAGTGCGCAAAAAGCACGTGGTCCGCCCAGGCAAAGCACCTGCAGGAGAGAGCACTGCGACATGTAAATGAACGACAAATTTCTTTACTTACTTTGCGCCTTCGCACGTTGCACTTAGTTTCCTCGACTTTTCCTCCCACAAGTCCTCTCCCTCGCCTTTCGCCGTTTTCTGGACGCAAACGAGACCGGACGCTGTCGCCGCTCCGAAGCCTTTCTTTCTGTTACGACCGCACCGCGAGCCCCTCCGCCTACCCCCTTTCTTCCTTTCTCTAATGCCACAGGTTTAGCCCGTGACCTCGCCGTGATACCTTTGTACGTGCAACTCCCTCTCATTTCCGCGGTCCCTCGAGCCTCTCCCCAGCAATCCTGGGCGACAATGGCCAGACAGACATGAAAGCGATCCAAGATCTTCTCCGTACAGCACAATACCTCAATTATCACGAGCAAAAGGAATTATCAAATAAAAAATCGAGCTAGCAAACTCCGCAAGCTCAAACGCTTACTCAGTCCGTTTCCCAGTGTCTCTTTAACCCCTTTAGTCAGTGATATGCAGGGGTTTCCCTGCTCAACGCAGCCTGCCTGCCTCTTAAAACAGCTAAAAATAAAATGCACGTTAGCCTTGTGCCGTTTGGAGCACTACAATACTAATGGACGCTTTCAGGCATTTTGTTGTGGACTCTCAAGTTTTCGTATTAATCTCGCACTTTGGCAGTCTTTGTTAAACAGTGAGGCGTGTCACAAGTCCCAGTATATTTTAATATTTGTTAGACGCGCTGACCTGCGGTTCACCCCTTCTGCGTGTCTCTCCCACTCCCAAGTTCTATAGTAATGCATGCACAGTTTGCGCGCTCATATTGAATTGTGCCCAGGTCATTACTTTGAAGAAAAATGGCTTGGGCTAGGGAGGGGGGTCATTCTAAAAGCCCTTTGAAACCCACAAATCAGTCTAAAGACAGAGCATTTTTATTTTGTGGTTGCGTTCATAAAACTAAAGGGGTGTCTTAAATAAACCACAGCGGACTGTACTTTGCATATAAACGTAGTTTTATAATATTGTGCCACCCAGAATGTTTGTCTCCAATGAAGATTATTAAGATGTTTTTAAGTAGAGCTTTCTTATTTGCATTAAACTGTATTTAGTGTCTCGCATTTTTCTCAGCGCCTCTTAAAAGGTAAAACTGCAAAACTTATATAGCTTTACAATAACAGCATTTCGCAATTGTCACCCTGCATTTTAAACAATGTGTGAACTCAAAACTATAATGCACGGCATATCCCTGCCAGGCAACGGCAGCGATGTTGAGATGGAATGGAAATTAATTCGATGAACTCCCCGTGAACTCCAACGGGGACCTGTTTTCTAATAAAATTATCAACCATTATGCACTTTGTTTTTGAAAGTACTAATCCAGTCAGAATTTTACCATCCCGAGCTTCCACAATTTGGACGAATATTTATTGGCGTAATGCAATTATTTATTAATCGAATTATCGAATGTCTTAATTCACGAGCATTCTACACGTCGCTCGCTCATATTGCATGGCAGAGAAAACCTTCACAAATGCGAGCAAGTTTCAATGTTATTTTTTACTGTATTGGTTTTTATTTGTGATAGGTGGAGGCAAGGGTTTCCACAATTTAAGCCTGTGTGTGCGTGATACATTTATGTGTGTGTGTGTGTGTGTGTGTGTGTGTGTGTGTGTGTGTGTGTGTGTGTGTGTGTGTGTGTGTGT
>JBBPDC010000028.1:8467592-8481315 GCA_037974485.1 Hemigrammopetersius urotaenia
AGAGAGAGAGAGAGAGAGAAAGGGGGGGGGAGAAAGGGAGAAACTAAAGAAACACTCACACGCACAGATATCTGTATATCTCTCTCAATAGCTACTGAAAAATATGAAGAGAGGAAAAATATGATATAATTACATGACCACTATTACACAATATTCATTGAATGGTACCACTGATTCTGTACACCCGTACATTTTCATAACATCAGCATCCATAACTAATTGTATGATTTAAATTCGTATGTTAATTTTTAAATGATAGGAGTAATACAATTAAAGCTGTGGATCCACAATAAATGATAATCTTATTGTCTGTATTAATTTCCACTCAAACAGCATGCCTCGACATTTCACAGCAGCAGTACATACAGGCAGCCATTCGTCATGTGCCAACGTTTCCCATAGCCAGAATTCAGAAAAGTTAATTTAATATAGAAAGTCTACATTTCAATGACGAAAATGATTTGACAGAATCACTAGAGTTGGCCCTCCTCTAGTTCTTATCTCTTTTCTTGCAATGTAGACTTAAACTGGACTTACTGTAAGTGTGCACGGTCCACTATCCTTATTTCCGCCTCCAAACGGGTAGAACCAGAGAGACAGTGTATGGATCAGACACGGACAGTGTACTGGCCTACTAGTGCGCTCTTCCGCTCACTACTGACCCTTTAGAATCCCTTCGAAGCAGTTAAACCGTCACTTGCATTCTAGAATGTGAAATATATAGTACATTGTCAACTCCCCAAAACCATAAAACTAACTTTATGGACCCCACGTGACTTTTGAGAGCCAGTAAGGGGTATCTGTCTGTGGCCTGGGCGATTTTTACGATCTAACTTCAAGATAAAACGTTCATCCGTTTGACATGTAAATGTCATAGCTGGTTTTGGTATATTTTGGTCAAAAGCAAAAGTTAAATTTCAAAAGGCAAGTCAGCCAGGCAGTGGAGGGAAGCGGGTTCACTTTTAGGACTTCCAATCGGCTTTCAAAGGTCGCCTGAGAGGTGGCAAAAGAGTTTGGCACTCGTGGTAAGTTTAAAAATTTGTTTAATGAGAATACTACTATATAGTGAGAGACATTGTATGGACAATTTTGTAAATGTAATCGATATAATAAACGAATTCTGTCGTGAAACATGCAAGGTCTTACAGATCACCTCAGAAACAGCACTTGGATTTATTTTTACCTTTTTGTAATTTTTTTTTGGAGATACATGCGTTAAAGTTCATTTAGTTGACCGTCTATGTAAAGTTTAGGTGATTGTTGCGTGCTGTTGCAAGTCTTAACCTTACCCTGTAGAAGGCCCTCGGGTTATCGGTTCAGTTGAGAATGATATTGTTAGATTATTCTATGTATTATAGTTTACAGGTCGTTAATTAGTAAAACTATTGTCAGGTGAAGCAAACTATCTAGACTTAGAGAAAGGCCGGTATACTGTACAAAAAGTAACATCACTTTCAAAGGGTTGAGTCTGAATATGAGTAACTTTATTGTTTTTGGGTCTTAACCTTACCCTGTAGAAGGCCCTCGGGTTATCGGTTCAGTTGAGAATAATATTGTTAGATTATTCTATGTATTATAGTTTACAGGTCGTTAATTAGTAAAACTATTGTCAGGTGAAGCAAACTATCTAGACTTAGAGAAAGGCCGGTATACTGTACAAAAAGTAACATCACTTTCAAAGGGTTGAGTCTGAATATGAGTAACTTTATTGTTTTTGGGTTTTTTTTTTACTCCAAGATAAGCTACAAACAAATACAAAAAGCTTATTGGCAAAATGCTTACAGGCAGTTTAACATGACATTAGCTTTTGTCACTTTCCAAACACGTTTGCCATTCACTCTGCCTACTACATATAGCCAACTGGTCACAATAAAAATGTTCAATATGTACAACTTTTTTGGGAACATAAACATAATCCAGTAATATACAATTACATATTTTGAATATAACTATACACACGTATGACAGGATACAGGGATCTAATGAGGACTATTTACAAATTCCCTTTTTTTCAAAAATAATTGAATCATTTTAACACATGACAAAAGTTCTATGAGATTATCTAGACAACGACGGTAAAAATATAAAATACCATGGAACACATTAAGGTTTCTGCTGAGCATAATGCAGTCACCACTAAACTAGAGTTTTACTTCATATTTGGGCAGAGGTTTCTCTAAGCTGTAAACTCAAATGTATACACGTTTATAGGTAGTAAATAAGTTATAACATTTAAGAGCTTACATGCTAACTCTCAAGAAAGCATTAACATAGCACTTGACACAAACAATATTCAGAACAAGAAAGGGCGGCATTTTGTACTTTTTCCTTTTTATATTTCCCCTTGAAATAATAATTACAGTATTAAAAAACAACATATGAGTACTAAACTGTTTTTAATTTTAGCAGTACCACAATATAATTTTAAGTAGCCTAAAACATCAAACAACATGCCGAAAGGTGCCGCTTTTTACAGTACTCTGTATAGTGTATTGAGAGCTATTTTTATCTGTTTTCCCTCCAAATTTCATTTGCACAACACTTAGAGTATGATCTGCGTTACCACTATGGCTGGAAAGCGCTACCTGCGGTAGCCAGGCTCATGCTCTTCAGCTTATTGTCCTTTTTCCATTTCATCCGCCGATTTTGAAACCAGATCTTAATTTGACGTTCTGAGAGGCATAGAGCGTGGGCTATCTCTATCCTCCTCCTCCGGGTGAGATACCTATTGAAATGGAATTCTTTTTCCAGCTCTAGCGTCTGATAGCGGGTATAGGCAGTTCGGGCCCTTTTGCCGTCTGGTCCAGTCATATCTGAATGACATGAATAAAATGCAAAAGTGAAAAAACGTTAGCGAGAATGACGCAAGAGGCAGCATTAAAACAGTAGACTGCCAACAGAATTTACAGGTTGGAAAACAACACACAAATACCAATGTCTTACTCACGATTTATGGCTGAATGTGTACAGTGCAGTCGCCAAATGGTACAGTGCAAAAACGCCTCCTAATCAGTCTTGTTGTTGCCTACTGTTTTTCAGACTTCGACCAATTGAACATACAAAGCTTAATGACTTACATTTTCCGATTTACAAAATACCGCTTTTCCAAGCGTTTTATTTTATCTTCTCCAACCTTTTCACCATCTCGCCTTTCTTAGTATTCTTGACCCCCCACAAAGTAATCACATTCCCAAACGCCGTAAAACTTTTCAAACAAACAACTTCTAAACTCTCATGCCTTTCTGCGCTCTCTTCCACTTCGTTCCCTTTCAGTTCTACAGCTTTCGAGGTTCACGACTCTAAAGATTTATAATATTTGACTATCTAAAAATTTGGCACCGCAGTTTAGCTGTGAGACTCCAATCAGACAATGCTATGTCGTGCTATGCAATGAGGTAAAAAGCGTAATGTGGGAGTACCATGGCTAATATGTAGTTTCCGCATCCAGGGGAATATTTGTGGCGCTTGGCCATCGTTCGTCGCCGAGGTGGTGGAGGTTGCTGTGCTCTCTTGCTTCTGCTGTGTCCGGGGAACTGGATTGCTCGCTCTGTGCGAGCTTTCCTCGGTCTCGGATGAAGCGCTGGCCTCGTCGATTTCTGTGAAATGTGCACTGTTGGTGAGGTTACTACCAGCGGCGGAGGCGCTTTGGTCAGAAGGGGGCGAAGAGCCTTTGGGTCCCAGGCTCTCGCTGTTGGAGCAAGGCAGTGGCTCTGTGGACGCGAGTGAACAGCTTGACGGCTGTCGGAATCGCGTCTCCGGGGCTGGAGACTGGAAGCCCCGGGAGTTGTCCCCAACCGCCCCAAAATGGCCCGTGTTGGTTGAACGATTGACGCTTAGGTCCATCCCATTGTAGTTGTAGCCGTAAGAGCCTGAATGCATGGTGCCGGAGTCCCTGTACGAAGCGTTCATAGCGCTGCTGCTAGTTCCATAATTTAGTAACTGATAGTCGGGGCCATTTGGGTAGCGCCCTGAGAACGAGTTTACAAAGTAAGAGCTCATTTAGGTTGTTTTAGAGGGCTTGATTTGTAGATCTTGGTCGTTATAACGCTGTGCTTCACGATTTATGATGTATTAATGAATTATAGCAATGCACTGTACTTCGTTTTTGCTATGTATGCGGCCAAATATGGGGGTGGGGGTGCGTTTGGGAATCACGTGCTTTTGTTGACCAGTCGTAAATTCTCACTGATGACTTCAAGAGGTAATTCATGCTCTATGGTTACAAATGATGACGAGACGGGGAGTCGTTAGGCTCGAGTCATCGTGTGCCTCCCATGGCAAGGATGTGCCGCGTGTGAGCAGACAGCGTCACCTACTGGGGAAATAATTTATATCACATAGAAGAAATTTTCTAGGTTTCTCAGTGATGAAACCTTTTTGCCGTCCCACATCTTGCTTATGTTGAAATCACAAGATAATGCAGAAAATGTATTGACAATAGGACATTGCTAATAAATTAAAAGTACTGAAAATTCTAAAATTCATAGTATAACTGGAAATTCACTATATCCCTTTGAAAACGTTTATCCCGTTTACCTGTTTATCAACAGGTATTATTAGGCATAATAATAAGAATACGAATAAGAATAAGGATAAGGATAAGGATAAGGATAAGGATAAGGATAAGGATAAGAATAAGAATAATAGAAATCTAACAGACACACTATTTTATTATTTATCATGTGCAGTTACATTCAATTTTATGTGAATGCGTTCTTCGATGAATGCACGATATTTTTATTCATTGATTAAACGGGAGAAACATTTTTGAAAGAATGGATACGAACCAAGAAGAATGTCTGCCTGTAAAATGTATGGACTGAGTAGCCCACAAGGAATGTAATGCTGTGATATATGACAAGAGCTGATATATGATTTGTTGACACAAGGACACAAGCAATTTCATGTATTTGTATTATGATATGCAATCCACGTTTGTGTCTGACATTTCTGCTTACAATTAAACTGAAAACTGCGGTTGAATCATCCCAAATACTGGTTACAGAACCATAAACATTCTAAATGAACCAACATTAGAAACAACTACGTAAAAATACGACAATTCAAGAACCACACTAGCACTGTCATTTTCAAAACAAATCTCTATATTTTGCAAAGGTTTCCATATAGAAGTAAGCGCCTCCTTTGAGGTAAGCATGAGACGTGATCTATGAGCAGATACTATCCAAATTATGTTTTGTTAATTACATTGCTGTGGTGTCCTCGTGTGTTCTTGCGTGAATTCCTAAGCACGTTTACCTGAAAGGCACATTAAGAAGCTCAAGATCCTAAGCTTTTGACTGGTTCTGGGTGAATGCACAGCACGGACAGGCCAGCTTTCACTTCGACATCTATTAAAGACCGCTGACCCCTTATTTACGCTTTGTTAGGACATTCTGGTCACTTTATCTTTCTATCTTAGAAAGCGAACCCATTTTCCTGGTTGACGGTTTGTTTGAGTTTATGTACAACATGATGTGAATAAATACAAACATGAAGAGATGGTTTTCTTGGAAAGTAGCAGCTATTCTAGAATAACTGAAAACTAGTGTTTAAAGTAGTGAACAAATCTCTGAACCACGCTATTAAATAGGCGTCTTCATGGCGCAATCACTGAACACGTATGGAAACATATGAATTCCTCAATAATGTTCCGGGACATATAAATTGATACTGCTGTTTGCAAAGAGGGCATGACAGGTGGAGCGTATGGTTTGTTTATTCGGTGTATTTTTCCTGACAGAGTTAACAAGGAGAAATACGTACAAACTGCATTTAAACCTTATCGTCGTTTAGTTTAGTGCAGTTTGAAATGTATGAGATCAGCCTTTTTCGCAAACCCCAACGAACACAAACAATTTCCACGTAACCATAAGAATTTGAAAAGAAATTAGTACAATGAGAATTTTATTTTATTTTCACATAGCTTAAATATGAACATGAATATAACATTTCAAATAGCTTCGTTGAGCATAGCCGTTTTCCTTGTTAGACCAAATCCTAAGTCAGGACATGGGCACAAAAACACATTAATTAGACACCATGTACAAAAAAATAATAATAAAATGACAAGTGGAATGCCACAACGAATTTACCAACACAAACTAACTGGCGCGAATTTATTTACATTCCTTTCTGATGATTAACTGAGGAGCCTTCTATATCATTTCTCTATTCCTTGCGTTTCGTTTTTTTATTTCATTCAGTCCCCTTCTCTTCTTCATCCTCTCCACTGGTTTGTGAAGAGTTGATCAGTTTGTTCTCTTTTTTCCACTTCATCCGTCGATTTTGGAACCAGATCTTGATCTGGCGTTCCGTCAAGCACAATGCGTGCGCAATCTCGATACGACGTCTCCGGGTCAGATACCTGTTAAAATGGAACTCTTTCTCGAGCTCTAGCGTCTGGTAACGGGTGTACGTCTGACGACCCCTCCGGCCAGGGTTGCCAAAGGTCCCTGTCCATAAAAAGGAAAGAAAGGAGGGAAAGTAAGTCAAACATTAACACGGAAAGTGCATATTACAAAGACAAATGTATCCAAAATAGCTTGAGGGCAACAACATGACTTGCCAGTCTTGTGTCTCAGGAGACATTTTAAGCATTCAATATCAGCTGCCTATGACATAACTTTAGAGACTGGACATTGGTATTCAGATTGGACTGAAGTGTTGGTGAACAACTCAAAAACGTGCTGTGTTTACTTTTTCTTCGGTACATAGCTTTTCAGCTAGTTTAAGTGTCATGTCAAACTTCTTACATTTAAACAAATGCACTGGGCAAGCTTCATGTTTTTTAATCTATATAATTTCTAACGATATCAATGAAATCTTTAACTGTTTCCATTCAACATTCAACCACCAACAACATTTTTATTAATCAGCAAAGAAACATTGACGACATCTTACAACATTGATGTAGAATATGTATAAGAGTCTTGCATCAGAGTATTGAACAGCTTGTAAGTGGAACTTACACGAAATGCAAATATACATAAATAACTAAATATATGCTATTTACAGTATTGTGACACTTTCAGTTATGCCATAAAACCAATTGTGGCTCTTGGGCTTGCTGTTGTTACTGTAAACTGAACTCGCTTTGTGCCTTTTTAGAGTATAGTTGTTTGCGAACAGAGGGGGAGTCTTGTCTAAAACAACAATAAGATCATTTTTATTATAAGAAGCCCATGCTGCCGCTCCAACTGCCCCGGTCCTGATTGCACTTAATTTTTAATCTAAGATGTAAGTTTAAGCTTAGCGTCTTCCGAATACACTATTCTCCGTCAGGCTTGGGATACGAATATAAACAAGCTAGCATATAAGAGAGATAGCAAGGGTGTCGTGAGGGTGTTCTCCGATTTCAGTTTGACATTATTGCCGGGGAAGAACAGAATGGTGAGAGTATTTACAATGCATGGGCTTCCGGCATTGCACAGTCGGACAGTATGTCACGTAGCACACCTCAGCTCTGCTCATTAACAATGAGCCAAAAACAAATTAAAAGAAAGGAAAACGTGACAACGTGAAGCTTACCGTTACACGAGTTCATTCGTTGCATCCATGGGTAAACCGGCGCCGTCGGCTTCTGTTCGTCGCTCTCGGTGTAGATGCTTTTCCCCGCCGGCCCTGTGCAGTCTGTTTTTCGGTGATCCTGACTAAGTGCGAGAGAATGCTCCTCTATGCTGGAAAGGGCACAAGCAGGGTCTTTTTCCCTGTAGAAGCTCGCCGTCGCGTAATCGCAGGCACCGGCGGCGCTCGTTCTGCCGTACGCACTGTTCTGGTAAAAGGAGGAGGGGTATGCCTTCTCCTGAACACTGCTAGCGCCATAACCAGTACCGGGATAATGTCGTAAAGGGTCTGTGTATCCGGACGAGTATAATGGTATCTGTCCCAGAAACGACTCCTGTCCTCCGGGCAGAGTCACAGGGAAAGTTGAGTTTACAAAATAGGAACTCATTGGGAGGGCACGGCTCTTTTCCTTGGTTTATGATTTGTTGTGTTTTATAGTCCAAGTGGTTTAGCTATTAGTAGTTTATCGGAGATTGGGTTTTAGTTGAGGGGGGGGGGAGTGCTGGGTGGCTATGTGCCAGTGCGGGACAGAGGGAAACCGTACCATCTGACCATTCATTGACCAATCGCAAGCGGTCGTGCCTGCAAAATAGCACCCTTGAGGGGGGCTGTGATTGCATGCGCCAGGGGATCACAGAAGAAAGCAAAAACTGTATTTTTTCCAGTCCTTCTCTCTTCTCTTTCCTTCCAATTAAATTGCTCAGTGTAAATCAAATAGGAATTTTAAACCGCTAAATTGAATTCCTCGGCGCGTTGCCCCCTCCGCTGTTTTGACCGAAGTGCCCCCACTACTGGATAGATTGTGGTCTGATCCACTCGCCTGAGACAAAGGAGGTGCCAACAAATACACAAAGCAATTATTTTTCAAAAGTACATCCAGCAGATTTTTCATCCATACATGTTATGTTTGTTTGCGCTCTTGTAGTTGGAGACACAGAGGAATATCCGCTATTTATCATTAAATATTAGTAATTATTGGACAATGACCATAAAAAGTTTGCTATACGTAGTAAGTTAGTAAGTTAAATAGTTTCAGCAGCCTATTTTTTGGCAACAGGTGGTGGAAGTACTGTTCTCAATTTATTTTCGGATAACTATTGCACAACGTATAATTGTGGCATAACAAGATTTATTTGTGCATTGAAGGATAATTTAATCGTGCCCGTTATTTTACATTTTTTAAATCTTTGTTGGGGTATAATAAAACTTAGCGCATCTGCTTTTCTGAGCATTCGTTCTGACGGCATTTCATACACGTGTTCCAAACTGACTAAACGTGTATATGGCCTGTGAATTCCAGCAAATACGTCGGGTTTTCACCGCGCTTGTCGAACGTGCGTGTGTTTTCCATTAACCAGGAGTACAGTTATATTGGCGCTCTGACGCTACACGACCAATAAACCATTTGCGCCCCAACAAGTGGATATTTTTAAAAGTGGCTCAAGAGGGTTGCGTGCGTTTTACTTTCATTTCAGTTTCCTGTAGGCATGACGAGGATGCCGCGTTTCCTTTTGCATTGCTTGGCTTTCTGTAAAAGGGAAACAGCTATTGTGTATCCACTTGTAAGAGAAATCAAGGGGAAACCCTGCTTGGTCAAAGTTTTTGTTTATTATTAATGAGAGGTGCATGTTGTTAGTGACTTTTATACATTATAAATCAGAAAGAGTTAAGCCTATTTTTGTACTTATTATGGAAGATAATTCGCTTAATGCATTTTTCTTTGCAGAAATCATGACATTTGGACCAGATTTGTAAAGAATCTTCAATCAAGTCATCGTATAAACTATTGTGCAGAATGCCAGTGGAGTAAGGAATCCTGAAGAGCTGTTTCAGAACTACAAAGCAACGAATTACATCTACCCTGCGGACTGAGGAAATCATTTAAAACGTGCGGATTAGGAAAATAATTTTTTTACACCGAACGCGGACAAGGAGCCACATGTTTCCATGCACTTTCTTTGTGCCGAGTCATTGTCTAGATTGTGAGTATATGGTGCCTTTAAGACCCTGACAGAACTCCTGGAAATTTCTGTACGTTGTTTAATATATCACTGATTATCTGTTGTTGGTGATTGTCGGCTATTTTTTTATTTGTTTCCAAATGTATTTTGCGAATATTTATGTCACCTTTCGAGCGGCACAATATGCTTCTTGTATTGTTTTTATTGATATTTGTTTCCTGTTTGAAGAACTGATTTGCTTATTTTATTTTTCAACTATTCTGTAGCCAATATGACTTGAGTATCCTAAACGTATACTGAATGTACAGCATAATTGCAGTACAATCACGACTGTTTGGAGTTCATGCTACATTAAAGAGATTAAAATAAAATCCACGCGTTCGGTGCGTTTCATAAAATTAAAGCATTTGCTAATAATAATAACAATCATAATAACAATTGAAAATATTTCCATTAGCTTTAAAGAACGTCATTCAGGGCTACATGCCTGAAAATAAAAAAATAGAGGACGTGTATTCTAGGAAGTATATAAAATAAAAACTACATCCTGTGCATTGTATGACTGTGCTTGTTCCTGGTATGTGGTGTAAAATTCTGAAGGAAATGTAACTAAAAATTAAAAATAAAAAAGCCTGGACATTAAAACGGGAAAGAAGCGCTTCCGTGTATATTGATTCCATGCTGCTACTACCTCTTAGATCTCAATAGTTAAAGCGAGCTTGTTTGAAAATGTGGCTTCTCTCAAATCTTAAATTCTAATATGATCGGTATATCAATATGTGTTTTCTTTTTAAACTCGATTTTCGTTCGTTGTGGCAATATTTAACATAAACACATATTAAACCTGTTCAGAATGGATTGCACGATAACCACAATATAAAAAGGTTTTCAACGTATGAGGTGACACACCAACTATTTTCTTTACACATTATTGCTGAACTCAATAAAACACCAGGATGCTGCACAAAAGAAACAAGTACTGTTATTTCAGCAACATTAAATTGTCCTTCTCATCGGAAACACTTAAATGATTCTCTGTTCAAGCCCACCAATTTTGACACGGAGCGCGTGGACGAGAGCAGCACACAATTTGTACTGACCGCTGGTCTCGCACAAACTCGCAGCGCTCCTTCTCCACAATGATCTTTCCTTGTATTCCTCTGTCTGTTTCTGCTCAAATGCAAGATTTTTACAGAACCTTGAACCGAACAAGCGTGTAAATGTGGCATGATGCAGCACGTATGTGTGACTGTGTGAGTTAGGTTGATTGGTGGGTGGGGGGCGGGGCGGTTAAATGTGGAGGTGAATGTGTGTTTGCGTGTGTACTAGAGGAGGTTAAAGTTCCGGTGAGTGAACACACAGGTCAGGCAGCACTTGGGCCTCGACGTGCTTCATTCCAGCAGAACGCAATAACCTTGGAACGGTCATCTGTTGATGTTGACGAGTAAAAGGGTTTCAAGAGGCAGGAGATATCAAGCCTTAAGGCTAGGCTTTTCTGCCCGAGCACCACAAATCTCCTCCAACTCCAGACACTTCAAAGAGCAGCAACAACAGCCTCGAGAATTTACAGCCTCTGCATTCTTTTACGTTTCGCTGCCATCGGGCTGAACAGCCCTAACCCCCTCCCAACGTTTGCTGTTATCTGCGCATCCGGTGCCGCGCTTGATTATATTTATTCCACATATGTTGTTTTCAGCTTCCAAATGTTACATTAATGCGTTGCAACATGGATGAGGATATACAGTGTTACATTAATGCGTTGTAAACATGCATGACGATATACAGGTACGACTACAACATAGGGAAAGACGGAGAGAGAGCAAGAGAGAGAGGGAGGGGGAAATGGGCATATATTCTCACGCTGCTATAAAATGTCAGGTCACACTCATTCAAAGAAAAACACATACTCTTGCGCAGTGCGACAAACAAATGCACACTGCCATAAACGAAGGATCTCTCTCTTTCACACACAAACAAACACACACACACACACACACACACACACACGCAGTTGTAAACCGTACTCTCCCCTTCCGACACACATACTGCTATAAAATGTCAGGTCACACTCACTTTAGGAAACACACATACGCACACACACAGTGCGACGAACAATTGCACATTAATTGCACCTCTCTCTCTCGCTCTCTTTCCTCTCTCTCTCTATCTCCCCCTCCCGCCTTTTTTCTGTGTTGTAGTGTAGCACGCATGCACCCACGCCGGGGCACACACTGCAATGCAAGCTGTCTCTCTTCTAAACTGCAAGCCATAAAAAGACACACTGACACTGTGCGCAGCAGAACGCTAGATGGCACCAAATGCCGAGGTAAAGAGGCGAGCAGTGAAAACTTGCATCAATGGCCAATTCTCAACAAGGATATACAGATATCTACAGCAGTCATTCAGTCCTACATTTTGACCACAAAATTTGTACAACGTAACTGTCGAGAATCACCATGTTCATCATAAAATACATGCATGTGTTTTGTCTGAAACATTTAATTCAAACATAAACCAAATCATATACACACAATTGATAAATGGATTACTGTAGATCTAATTAGCACGAATAGCAATTTATTATTTTTTCTACATATATTTTGGCTTGCTTATTTTGCTACAATCTGTACTGCAATCAGGCTTATAATGTTTAGGCTTGGTTCAATATTGTCGTCCATTATGTGTGATGGACCATCTAAATATGTGGTATACAAACAGCACAGGGTAGTTGTAAACGTACTTGATTGGAACATCCCCAGACACGAAGAGAGCAAAAAGGTTATGAAAAAGCAATGCCGTCCCCTCAATTTAAGTATCAATCGATGTAAAACTGTGTATGTATGACAGTCTTGACATAGGTTCGCCTTCGCATAAGGTACATTATATCTCCGGCTGTAGGACTAAGGAAAGACCTCACGTAATTATTTGCATACAGTATAGGCTCTCCTAATGGTTTCTACTAGTTGGGGTGAGTTCGTATCAATTGTATTTTGTAGCATCATGTTTTTCACATTGTGTCAGCGCTTTTTGTAGAGCTTAGGAATGTCGCATTGCCTCATGCTACTTGATTAAGCAGTCCACGTAATAAGTGATCCAGGAAAGTAAAGCTACGATCTGATTGGCAACAAAACCGGTCAATCAACCCTCTCACAGCATCCCTGACCGCTCTACACACACCACATCACACGTTATCACTGAGATAGGGTCAAGCAAGCATTTTATTAATTTTACCCAGCACATGTAAATGACTTGCAATGTTTAAAACAGCGGTTAAATATACATGAGAAGAGAATCTTACTGAAATAGTTTAAAATGTTTACTTACAAGCCACGCGATCACAAAACCCATCAGAGCTCGCATAGTTAGGATTTGAATTATCTTCTAACAGAAACGTTTGTGTGAGGATTATAGAATGCCTTACCTTTGTAGATAATTCGTCACCCCGCGCCGCAACAGTCAGTAGACCCTTTAGGCGTTGCTCGCGCTGGGGAAGTCCCGCTGCCCTGCCCGCTCCCGCCATTAGTGCGAAGCCGTGACTATGACAGCAGAGCAGTTGCCTCTATCCTTTTCGGTCACATTAGTCAACGGGAGTCGGATCCCCGAGTGAAAAGTTATATGAGACCCTACTGCGTGTCCAGATCTCAGTCATACGCTCCAACGCAGCGGAAATCCCAATCATAGTCGGCCACATTAGCACAGCAGAGCGCAGAGAAGGTTGGTCTCCCTGTTCAATAGCAACAGACTGAAGAGCCGGTCTACGCGGTATATATTTGCATGTTTGGTTAAAATACATTATTAAATGGGTCATGAACCTTTAAGCAACACAGGGAAGCTTCAGAAGGTGCAGCGGCCAAAAGAATGCTGCAATATAACCACTTGGGAAATCATAAAAAGTTCATGTTCACGGTTACCCATCCACATGACCATCCTCGGCCAATCCCAGGACCCAGGCACTCATAAAGTTCTATCACAAAGTTGTAAATTTTCATAAAACAACAAGGAATTTATTGCATTTCTTCATGACTGCTTTAGCAGCAGTGCCTCTGCCGTCGCCATCTTTTTCTTTCACAAAAGCTTAGGAAACAAAGTAGACATTTTTTTCTGTTTGTTGAGGCTTCCCAGTTAAGCGTTCTGCGAATGATAATAGATGAAGTGCGTTTCTGCTTAATTTTCCCCCCAAATTCTTTTCATTATTT
>JBBPDC010000028.1:8490149-8505621 GCA_037974485.1 Hemigrammopetersius urotaenia
TAGATAGATAGATAGATAGATAGATAGATAGATAGATAGATAGATAGATAGATAGATAGATAGATAGATAGATAGAACTGCTATCACTCTGCAAACTCTGCAGAATAGAAAACAATGCAGTCTGAGGTATAAACTATGTGGATTAGATAGATAGAACCGCTATCACCCTGCAAACTCTGCAGAACAGAAAACAATGCAGTCTGAGGTATAAACTATGTGGATTCTTGACAATCAGCTCAAAGCGTCGAGTTACCATTGTCAAAGTACTTGAGGCGTTAAAACTGTGGTTTAACTTGTCAACTCACTCAACTACTAAACACATAACTATCGCTGTAAAATCAAATTTGAACCACATTATATGACACGTGCGATGGATGTGCATGTTTAAAAGTAAACAGTATAGTAAGTGACCTAAAGGTAATACTTGTTGGCCTGTGAGGAACAGGATGTCACAATCCTTCATACACACACCTTAAAATTAAATGAAGCAGAGAAAACAAGTGTTGTCGTGGACTCTCGCTTGTAAACTTTATTGTGCCCTCTTTTATTCCTCCTTCTTCCAGGTTTAGACAATAGAACAAAGTGATGAAGAACAGTGAAAGCATATCGTCAAGTTCCC
Source organism: Hemigrammopetersius urotaenia (assembly GCA_037974485.1). Classification (NCBI taxonomy): domain Eukaryota; kingdom Metazoa; phylum Chordata; class Actinopteri; order Characiformes; family Alestidae; genus Hemigrammopetersius; species Hemigrammopetersius urotaenia. The sequence continues at coordinate 8,490,769 of JBBPDC010000028.1, forward strand.
AAAAACCAACTCACGAATACAGTACAAAAATTTGTTTCACAGTAAACACTGGGTCACATGAGATCCTTTTTTATTTTCTTTTATTATTTATGTATTTTATCCACTGTGCGCATGCTTAACCCAAGAAAGGAAGACAACAAAATACCATCAATCTGAGAGAAAACTAAAGGGGTGTAAAAAAAGATTCTACGGCATAAATATAGGCAGTTTCATGTTGTTGGACGTCATTAATCGCTACGTCATCATCATCATCATAATATATAAGTGAGAACAGTTAAAAGTGCACCATTTAACTTAAGAACTATACAGCTGCCAAGGTAATTGTTAATGTCAAAAATCTAACAATAGAAACTGACCTTTCACAATAATTATTCCACAAAGAAAGGAGGCTAGATTACGATAGGCCTACTCTCTGAACATTAGGGAAAAGAAAAAAATAAAAATGCTTCTCGTTCGTCATCATAAAGTTCGGTGGTCACACTTTACATTTAGCGTCCTTTTAACCACCACTGCTCATCTTTCTCTTTGTCGACTGAAATATGTACTGACCCGTGGCAGACTGTAATGTCTGTTCGACAACGCTGTTTTATCTCAGCTCATTCAATGTCCTTTTTAAATATATATTATTTAGCGCTCCTGATTGCTGTCTGCCGCCACGTCACCTCTATATTTGTTTAGCCTTCTCGCAGTCTTCATTTGCCGATTGGGCTCCGTTCACTTGCTCCTTTTCTCGCTTTTCTTTTTCAATCGCCTCCTGTTCTGACTTACTGCTGGGAAACTTGTCCTTGTTGTTTTCTTTTTTCCATTTCATGCGCCGGTTCTGAAACCAGATTTTGACCTGCCGCTCTGTCAGTCCCAAGGCGTGCGACACCTCAATCCGACGCTTGCGAGTCAGGTAAGGGTTGAAGAGGAACTCCTTCTCCAGCTCAAGTGTCTGGTAGCGGCTGTAGGTCTGGCGGCCTCGCCTGCGTCCGGCAGCTACTGGCAAAAACAAGGTCAAACACGTTAGAGGAGTTTCAAAAACGGTTCAGTTACCCTGCACATGGGCTTGAGAAGACGATTTTGCATGATTAGCAGTAATGATGCTTTGATAACTCTAAATAGTTAAAATGTTTTGCTAATCCGCTGTACAGGTGCAAGCACATTGTCAGTTTATGATTGGGTTTATGGTGCAACCCGAAGAACCACCAGCTGTTGGAGGCATAATTGCTCCACAATTACACGCGTGTTTCAGTATTGCTCCATGATCGTCCACAACTATAACCTTTACCACAGCCTACTGCAAACCTTCTACATCTCGCCACATGTTTAATGCAATACAAGACAGAACGTCTGTGAAAAGGCCACCCTGTGGTGAAATAAGCCTCGACATCACTGTAAGCCGTAAAAAGCTGCAGTAAAACTTTGACTGGGGTGAGAAGTGAAAGATCAGTCGGAGGCCAGAGTCTCACACATAGGTATGGAAGGGAAAGAAAGGATTTTCTTCTGCCTTACTTTTTTGGCACGTTTATTCTCTGTCTCCCTTCTCCCCTTTTATATTGCAGGGTCATTAAACTGTAAAGTGATTCGCAAGTTTTGGATACCATAAAACAATAAAACCTTGGTATTGTTCCCCTCTCCCTCGAACACAGGAAATGCAGCTTTCAGACTAAATTGCCTTAAGGTTTTGCGGGAAGCTAAGTTTGATCCCACGCACACCAGCGTAAACGAGTTGGCAGCTGAGTGTCTGCCAAAAAGCTCACCTTGCGGTCTCATCCAGGGGAACAGCTGCGTGGGAGACGGACTTTGCTCCGTGTTATCCGTCTCGTCACCGATGCCTCCTGTGGAGAGTTTACAGTCGCTGTACTGGACCAAGTCTGCGTCCTGGGCGCCGAAGAGTGTTTGCCTTTGCAGAGCATCGTAGCCGTAGAAGTTGCCTGGCTCGCCATGACAAGTCACGGCGCACGGACTTTGCTGGTAAGAAGCAGCAGAGAGCGTAGACGCGCCGTGGTGATAAAACTCCTGGATCTGTGGTGCATGTTGGAAAGTCGCCCCGGTGCCTGGACCATACACGACGGTGGGTCTAGTCCCCAGGTCCTGGGCAAAACCACACTCGTAATAATTGGGACGCAACGACTCTCCACTTTTGTATTTGGAGAAGAGTGAGTTGACAAAATAGGAGCTCATCTTTTTTTCTGCAATAGATTTTTTGAGGAGGGGTGGTTTTGATTTTATTGTAGTTTTTTAGCCAAGGACAGAATAGTCAGACCCAATGCTTCTGGAGCAAAAAACACACAAATACCACAAAAGGTGATGATTTCCAATCAGTTGACGTGGGTTTGTATACCTTGTTGTTTTAAACAGCCTCTTTGAAGCCACGGCTATTCGGTTTCCATTGATAACTTGCCGCGTAGGTGATCCAGCATCACAATCCCGGTGCAGGGAACCAGCTCTCACACAGTTTTCTGTGATTTACTCCGCTGTAAATAAGTTGTTTCATATTTTGCTGTGTCCTTTCACGATACTCTGCATGTATTATCGAGTCCTCATTCCATTGGCTTCTCGCGTCCCCACACGGCCACCGCTCTGCGCGCTTCTGATACGGAGAGAGTGAGAGAATGAAAAAGAGAGTAAAAGAGAAAGGGAGAGGGTACGGTGGGGAGCGAGGGAGCAGGGGAGAGAGAAAGGGGGGCTATAGGAGAGAGGAGGGGAGAATATGTCCATTAATATATTCAAGCGCGCAAGTTAATGAGAAGTCTACCGCTTTGCATCAGATCAAATACATAGCCCCCACCCTCCCCTTCCCAACTTACCAGCTCTAAACCACCCACTCAAAGATTGATTTTTGAATGTTGATCACACATAACCAAAAAGTCTGCAAATTTAATCATTAATACCCAAGTGCTTAATGAGATGGTGTCTCCTTGGAAAAAGCAGAAATACGTTGGCACCAGTTTTAGGCACTTTAAACCAAAACGGCCTTCCTTAAACAACTCGTCAAAACATCCTTTAAGACAGCAGAAGCACTTGTCAAATATAAGGTAGCGTTTTGATTATCTTGTTTTGTATAAACATGAAATTTATGAAGATGATAGGGCGCGAAAAATAAAAGGCACAACAGGCACATAAGTGTGATACGTGTCTGTAAATGGCTGAACAAACTATACAGCGTAATAAACGCTTATTTGTTGTTTACACCGTGCATCAAAACAGCTGTCTATTGTTTATGAGATCAGTAGCTACAACCGTAAACGCTTTACTCTGTGTAATTTCTTAGAATTAAAATTTACTTAGTTTTCAGTTTTTAATTGTTAACAGTTTTTGCTCTGTTTTACATACGGCCATGCTATGTGTAATAGAGAAATGCCTTAAACTGGATTATCATTATCACCTGAAGTTATTTTTTGTTGATTACTTCATAAAAAGGTAAAACCTAAATAAAAGGTATAGTGCCTACAAAAATATAAACAGACAGAATCGTTGAAATAATTCCGCATATTTTAAAAAGAATGCGTAGTGAGTGGCGTGACCCAAATGTTTTGGAAGAATCTATGAATTAACTTTATTCTTTATTGCCGTGATTTTCAGTTTGTAAATATTTTTGAAATAAATATCCCTTCCAAAATTTAACTAAATAAATTACAAGCAAAATATGTTGTTTCTTGGTATCGCTGTTACCGATACCTTGTCACTCAAACAATGCAACATTTATTTTTTTGTTTTTGTTTGTTTGTTTGTTTACATAGATTATGCGTTTGCTGGCTCAAGAATTTGGATGATTATTATTATTGTATTCCGAAAATTTCTGTGATTTGTGTCGATGATCTTTGTCTTGATATTGTTATTGTGTGCCTTATGCTGACTGCTTGTTAAAAACTAAAAAATAAATGAATAAAGCTAGATAAAAATTCTAATAGTAAGCCTAATAATAAGAAGAAGTTATTTTCTTAAAATTCAAAAAATCAACTCTAAATGAACAAAGCTGACTGTCTACGAAAGGATTATTACTAAAAATCTGTTATTGTTTTTAATGTTTAAGGAACATCTTGAGGAAGAATTTGTTTTCATTTCTTGTTTTCTCTTATGAGTACCAAACCTATATTGTATACAGGCTCAAAAACAATAAAACAAATACTTGATTTGTGTTCCTTGTGTTTAAGAATAAGTGTTGACGTTATCGCAATGATCTTGACGGAACCGTATAAGCAATATATATTTTCGAAAATACATGAGCAGAAAGAGACCAAACGAGGACATTCTCGTAAAATCCTCATTCATTCTATGCATTCGTCCTGTGCCCTACATTCTGGCCTAGGTGATCCCGGCAGTGAGCAGCGGACAGGTCCTTTTTGGTGGAACAACATTGCCATCATGTGGCCACTGTGAGTCATGCCCAGAGGAAATGTAGTAATTGTGGGACGGAAGTGCAAGACCTAATGGTTCTATAAACAACAGACATAAACCCAAAACAGGGCATTAACAGCCCCGTGATAGCAAATTAAGTAACGTAAGAGTCTAAGTACATATTTTTTTAATTCACTGTAACAAGAAGTCAAATCTAAACTGCATATTGTCTACGTGGACCTTTCAAAACACGTTCACGGTGAATGAAAAAGGAGCCCGGAGTGCATGTATTGTTTTAAATAGTAATTTGTAAATGGCAAAATACACATTTAGCGTTTATTACATATATAGCACGGATTTGCCCGTTAATGTTTTTTTATGTGGACAGTAAATTGTAGTAAATTCAGTCTAATTATCACTATTGAAATCACTTCAGATTCAGCCATTTGTGATGTAACATTACCCGAATTAAAACAAGTATGTACACAGCCTTCATCTTTATATATACAACAACACAGCAAAATGTAACATTAACGGTCAGTATAAAATATACCTTGATTGCCATATTTGTAGTAAAGTATTTTAAAGAGCAGAATTAGATTTTATGTGGAATTTATGTGGAGTCATTATCGTGTTTTTTCATCTTAGTGAAAGATTATTTGTTTATTTATTATTTATAACACGTTAATTATTACAACAGATTATTTTCACTTATTTATAAAATGAGAAATTAGACATATAGGTAGTCTATCATACCCGTGAAGATAGATTACTTATGTGTCTACATATGTCTTCTAATGAATGTAAATACAGCCGGCGTATTTAGAGTCGGTTCAAGGCTTAATATGTGATTAACACTGTCTCTTAGTTTTTTGGAATAAGATTTAGTTGGAGTTAGTAGTGATATAGTCAGTGATGTCTGTCTGCTCAAGTAAAATATCTTGTGTCTGTTTCAGCTTCTCCAAGGAATTCAACCGCAGAGTGAACCGCAGAGAAAAGCTGGTCTTTAGCAACTGTCCATTGTATCAGGTCTCACCGCGGCCCAATCGGATGTGAGTCCACAAAATAGAAAAGTCGAGCTTTGTCGCAAAGGCTGTAAACAAATTAGGTTGGTCATCCCAGACGTCTCGCCAGAGATCCTTTTTGTGTAATTTTATGGCCCCCACTATAATACGACTGTGGTGCGCTCGGAAATGGAACAAAGGGTAGGCGTCGAGTGAGCTGGACTCCAAGCTCTCATCTGGATGTTTAGATCCCACTACTCTAGCCCCCCTACTCTGAGAGAAATCTGGCAGGCTAAACAACAAACGCTGTAAACAATCAAGTGACAAACGCAAGAACGGGGTCAAAATAAAACAAGTCGACTGGTTTCCCTATCCAGAGTCCATGCGTCGTGGCTTTGCCCTGACTAATCATTATTGAAGGGGGGAGGGGGGGTGAAATCTTTTCCTCTCTGTTTCCCTCGCGGTATTTGCTTTACAGCCGTTTAGTTCTTAACCTTCAGAAATGTATACCCTATAAAGTTTTATTGCAGTCATATTCTTTTATTGCGACACACTGAATTGAATTTTCTTTCTCTTTTTTTACAATGGTCGACTTCCCATTCCCTCCTCCAAAGTGCGAGTGCACATCCTTTTTAGCAGTTTGTTTCCTTTCAAAACATCCAAAAGAAAGCTACAGAACAAGGTATACAGTCTATAGTCTAAATTGTAGCCTATGCTTGTGAGAGATCAGCACAATAGATTTTAACTGAAAATTAATATTGGCCCCAATACACATCTGGAAGCCAGGACTAATTGTTACAGGCTGTAACAGATTTCAGCCTCTTTGTTAAAAAAGCGTAAACTGTTATATTGACACTTAAAAAGAATTGCCATGATTTGTGTGTAAGCATGAAAAAACGTAAAAATAAGACATCTGAACTACTTCAGTTAAATGTAATGGTATTATTTAGCCTAAATAAAAGCACCGATGACGGTACGTTCATTTAATATCCGGTTATTCTGTGTTTGACGGAAACATTTTTCAGAATGACGAAATACCAGAGATGATTTTGTTATTAAACATAGCCTGGCGCTACTAGAAAGTCAGTCCTGAAAGGAGACCTTCAACTGTCCACATATGACACGCACGTTCACTCTACAACAAAATGCTTAGACGCAGGATACCAGATTTCCAACACATGCACCTCGTTATAGCACAAAATAAATGTGGTACTGAAAACTACAGAGCACGTCTCTTCGACATGCAGCGGATGAGGGCACCTAAGGATAAGCGCAGATTTACTTCAAGTGACTTTACATTGTAAATAAAAGTCCGCCAGCGTAAACATGTGCGCGTTTTCAGTATTAACCATTAAAGAAAACGCCTTAATAGTCATCAAAGAAAATAGAGAACATATTCTGGATGAACTACCTAAGAGTGGAAATACTAACTGCGTGTATTTTAGAAAAAAAAAAAAGAAAAAAAAAAACCCCAAACAAACAGTATCCATAATATTTGTTATGTCTTATAATATGTGATAAAGTAAATAAAGGAAAAGGAAAAAGGAGTCATCACAGCATGCCAAAGAAAAGTATGTGTGCGCGTGTGTGCCTGTGTGTGTGCGCATAGTGCATGTAGTATTAGAAACAGACACACCAAAGACAAAAACTCAAACAGTGTTCCATGTAAACTTTTAATACGAGTCCAGCATCCGCCGTGCTATCGCACAGAGAAAATAGCAGTAAGTGTGTACAAAAAGAGCTGTCGGTTGCGCAGCTGAAAAACGTTCCGTTCCAAAATCTAGATAATTCTTTATAATTATTTTATGTAATGGGTGATCAAGTAAATGAAGGAAAATAAAGAGGAGCCATCATAACATGCCAAAGGAAAGTGTGTGTGCATGTGTGTGTTCTGCATCTGTGATTCTGACACAGAGAGGTGTAAGTTAATGATGTCACACGCCAAGGATACATTTGAATGTTGCAGACAGACGTGCACGCGACTCCAGAATTGTCCAGGCATTTAGTTGACAGAAGAAGATATACAAATGCAAACATATTTAGATACTACTCAAAAATTCTGCACAAGTAACTCAATACAAGGTCGAGAGAACAATACAGGAACACAACAGTTATCTCTGACAACACAAATCGACAAGAACATATCTAAAAATATAAAGAACACGTCTACCTGCTTATTCAAGTATGAGATCTCTTCAAAGCCCATCCTTTTTAACACAATGTAAAACGCATTCGTCCAAAAAAAGGTCGTATTTACAATAAATTAGAACAATCATAGTAAGATTACACAAGAAACAAATTTCCATTTAACTAGTTAATTTTAAAAATCACAAAAGAAATTTACTAAACTTATCTATAAGCCATGCGCTAATGTATGTAAACATTTATACACATAAATGCGACTGAATTCAGCTGTGTTTATGTACTCATTTATGGTCAAATTAATGTGTTACTTGACAAGCTAGCCACACACATAAACACATCCAGCTGATATAGTCTGTAACTTTATTCCTTTCTTGATGTCACTGGGGCAACATTTAAAATGTAATGACGTAAGGCCCTGTACAATTAAGGGTTAAATTAGCTTGCCTTTACAGATAAAATATTACCATATAATCTACATTACAAATATTTATATGCAATCTAATTCGTAATTCTCCAGGGTATGTTTTATGGCTGATATGACATTAAGACTCAACAGAATTACATTGTCTGAAACGTTATTAGAGCATTTCACTTAACATGAATCCACATGGATGCTATTATTTAATGGCGTAAAGTATGAGCATGTCAAAATTAAAGTAAAAGGCATTTCTACTCTTATTCCAGTATTAAGACCTTCAAATAAAATAATCAAATGTAGACATACACCCAAAAGAGCTAGCCTGAAAACCTGAATATTTGTTCCATGAATGGCAGAGATTTAGAACGTATTCAAATAATAATATTAACCTTAAATAATAATTGTTATTGTTATTGTTATTGTTATTGTTATTGTTATTGTTATTGTTATTCTTATTGTTATTCTTATTCTTATTCTTATTCTTATTCTTATTCTTATTCTTATTCTTATTCTTATTCTCATGTCGCCACTCCGCACTCCATTCCCAAAAACAAAACATTTACAAATTACCGAATGAAATAACGATGTCTTAACTCTGCATTTCTTCAGTAAAAATATAATTAGCTGTAGATGTGTTTCCGTTAGGATGGAATGGCGAGAACTAAATTCAAAAGAAAGGACAATGAGTATAGTGCAATGATGCACTATACGGTTTCATTTTTGGAATACTCGCGAAGAATGTTTGTGGTTAAGCATTTTCGCTTGGTCGGCATCCCAGATTTTTCTTTCTTTTGATGATAGTGGAATGGGGTATAAACATGGGCTAAAAGCACTCCATGTACCACTTTCCAGAGGTAAGGATACTTTCGGAAAAAATAAAGTAAATAAAGACGTAATACACTTTGTAGCCCTCATTCCTTGGGCTGGTCCTTATTCATTTTCTTCATTTTCATCCTTCGGTTTTGGAACCAAATTTTAACTTGCCGCTCCGTCAAGTTCAGCAAGCGTGCTACCTCGTGTCGCCGGTCTCGGGTGAGGTACATGTTGAAGAGAAATTCCTTTTCGAGCTCCAGGGTTTGATATTTCGTGTATGGACATCGCTTTTTCCTAGATGAGCGAGCGTGTAACCAGTTGGCCGATGGATCATCTGCAAATGACAACACATTCAGCGTTTTAGACAAAGAAAATTCTATTAATGAAAAAACATAGTTTCAGCATTGCCTAAATATAACATTCACGATTGCGTTTAGTGTTAGTTTCGAACTACGGACAATTTTATCTCCATATACTAGCAAAAAGTGTGGAGAAACCACTGGAAATGCACAGCCATTATTATAGGCTTGCATCATACCATAATGGCCCTGTCAGCCTTTTTGTTTCTTGAGCATTCGTAATGACTAACAGACACTCTCACGTCCTTATATAAGCCTACTCATATTGCATCAGTGAACCATTAGAGTGTCGGTCCAATTGTGTTAGGCTTGAGGAGTCCTGGAAAACGACCGGTGTCCACAACCTGTGCCATGCTAACAATGAATTCAACTTCATAAAATGACCAACGTTTGGATTTCATGCCTGTCCTGACGTTACAATTCTGGATCTGCCACCCCGTTTGCCTTACCCTGCTGCAGCTTAACCATAATGGAATGCGTTCTAAATTGCGGCCGTTTGTGACATGATATTATCTCCTTTTAGGGAGAAATGTGGGGAGAATTATGACGGAAGAGCTTCTGTAACGAGGCTTCTTCTCCCTCGGTGGCTTCCTCGGGAATGCAGAAGGGAGTTCAAAAATGTTTCCATAGAGCTGCCTTTGGAACGAGACATATTAGGAGCCTACATCTCGTGTTTAGCCTGTAACCAGTGCTCGCATGTCCAGAAACATGTTGGATGACATAAACATTGAAAATCGGTAAGGTAGAAGATCGCTTTGACCCATGGGCAAGAAGCGTGCATTCTCTTTACCCTCGGAATCTCTTCCTCTGTAAAAAGAGAACGTCTTGTCGTTGCTTGACAAGCGAGCAAATGTTGTATATAATTCGGTCCTAAAGCTTGAGGATCAAGAACGTTAGTGGGCTATGAACTCCCAGCAAGCTTTTCTAGATCATTCTTTTCCTAACCGTGGATACTCTATCGTCTAACACCCCGAAACACACACTTCAGTTCTACATCTACTGTCTTGGATGTCCTAAATCTTGTTAAGCAATTCTATTTACATCATGAACAGGAAGACACTCCTATCAAGAAAGATTAATGTGAATGTCAGTCAGGTAGGCCTCGTGGACATGTTTGAAATATGTGTAGACTGCCACATTCTTATTGGGATACGAGACAAAGTTTACAATAATAAAAGCGTGCATTGTGTAAACCATTACGGAGAAAACAACACACTGAAAGTTTATAATGTCGGTTATGACAACGTATTAGTCAACGTATTAGAAAACATGTTTAGATAACACTCTTTTTCAACCAAACCTTTTTTACATTATATGTCCCAGGGAGCCCACATACAACAAGTAATGGATATGTTGGCTTCTCTTGTAACTTAATAAACTTGGGCGATAACTTTCTTTGCTTCTTATGGCTAGCCGCGAGCACAAAGTGGGCCATGTAATTCCCAACTTCATTGCTTTTTCCTACAGTTTATACTGGAACGACGCCCAGGGCAGCACAAAGGGAATTTCTGTTGTGCACAATTCCATTAGTGTTTTGAGTTGATCGAGCGTACTTCGCGAGTTAAAATCAACGTTCGTTGCACGTTTGTCGGTCCAAATAGAAAACAAGCGTCTGTCAAGACACATGTCCCCGTTAATAAAGAATAAAGGTGTATTTTTAGCCCTTTCGGATTTCAGTAGTAGCCCGGCTACGTATTTCCATCCACTATCCCTTTTGTGGAGGAGCCACTGTCTTGATGAATCATCCTTGTTCAAAATATGCTTCTCTGTTGGTTCAAAGATAGAAAACGCGGATTTAATAGGCTGCCCTGAGCCCACTCTCGCACGGAAATCGAGAAAGGGTCCAACTATCAATGACTGTCATCCAAAACCTCAAATGTGTCTACTAGTGATTGACAGTGTTTAACACGCCTCAGAATGTAATATTTAAAGAAGAGGGCAACCAACATGGGCTGTCTATGTTTGGATATTTCAGATCTTAAATAATCAAACGAAAATGACTCGTTTTAACTCATATTATTCAATGTCACCACAGCAATGTCCTAGTAGGATTTGCAGAATAATTGCCTTGGTAGTTAGATGGAGAATCTTTGGGGGAAGTGCTTCATTGGGTATCTAAAAAAACACTAAGGTGTTTTGAAGCGTGAATATCAGGCTTTGTCACAAACAGATACACACGACCACACATACACGTACACAAACAACATCCAAAATTTACCTTTTCTTGTAAGCGAAGTCATAATTACAGCCATGTACACAAACGTGGATGGCTTTAGATTGACACAAAAATAGGCAAACAAGCAGAGCATGGGATTTTAAAATCAGATGCATGCAAAGCTTGCAGAGATTCAAATGCATGCTTTGCGTAAACGTGCTAGCTCTCCAGATCTGCTTGCCACATGAGCAAACTTGGCTGGGTGGGGAGGCTGTGGGTCTCAGTCGCTTTGTTCACGTTTTATGACTGCATTAAAAGCTTTACAGACTGTTCACTTCCTCGTTTTATAACTTACTTTGATCTGGTCCTTCTTTGTCCTCGCTACCTTCGCAAATGTCCTTACTGTCTTCAAATCCGGAGCCGTGGCCGGAATTCATTTCCCGAGCCGAGGAGGATTCCAAAACATATTCAGACTGTCCTCCCAGTTTTTGGGGTTCCACGAGATGTCCCAATAGAGGCTCCATTTTGACATGGCTCTGGCCGGGTAGTGGCTCGGCTCTCGGGGCGCAGTCAAGCCATGTGCGGAGATACCGAGTGTCCGTCGAAGGCACTGGCTGCGTTGAGATATAAGGATGGTAGACCGCTGGTAAGCCGTTGGACGTGTGGGGACTGAAAGGACTCCACGATGAGCTAAACACAGAAGGCTTGGGCTGAAAACTACACGAGGGGAACTCGGGATGCTCCCCGGTTCCAGGTTGTCTGGAGTTGGAGTACTGTACGTTGGAAAATCGGGTAGCACTCGGATCTTCTCCTTCATGACTTATGATGGAATCGACATAGTAGTTGCTTAGAGTTCCAGAAATGGACATTCTCGGACATTATACAACGTACAGTTCATTGAAGGGAAAACATGTACCATAGAACTGGGCTTCCCCCTCTTCACAATGCTGCCTCTACTCCTTCGCCAACAAAGTAGAGCTGGGCTGCTATGTTGTGCGCTTCGAGCAAAATGATTGGTCAGTCTTTTTCGCGAGCCTGATAAAGAGTCAATGGGGCGTAAATCAATCCGCCAAGGAGCTGCGCAAGGCTCTCCTCCTCTTGAGCTATACATATTTCCCCCTCTAAATAAACTGTCTTGTTTATGTAATATGCAAAATGACAGTGTATCTATATATTCGAAGATATCTACAACCTGCCGGCAAAATATCCACTTAAATTAAATACGAAAAAATCCATAGAATAATGTTTCTCCCCTTCTTGTTTTTCTCACTAAAAAGATGTTTGGGTATATGTGTGTTATGCGTGACTTAATTTTGAAGAGTGTAATATTAATCACAATTTAGTTTGTCTATGGAACAAGTATTATGATGCCTCAAAACACACCACACACGCCTGAATGAAGACGAAATCATCAGTTTGACAACTTCATCCATCTTTAATAGTTTTGTTAGTTTTCGTGGTTGTAACATTCTTTTGAAACATTTTAAAGCCTATGCCCTTTAATTGTAGACTGCTCCTATTCGGGCCGCTCGGAGACAATGCTAGTTTTATTAGGAAATTAACAGTCATTTTCCTTAACGAGTGTGTTAAACAATACTCAGCGACAATCCTCTTGTAGTTATGAAAGAAACAACTTGAACTTTTAGTCGTTTAATACTATAATAAAATACTACATCAGGCAGCTTGATTTTTATTGACCTGATATACTGCCTGTGGCGAAGACCGTAAACGAGTCTGCAATAGCATTCCGTGCGCGCGCTCCCAAGGATAAGTAAGATTTAGTCAGACATGGTTTGAAACATAGGTGTTAATTTTGCCATCATCGTACACCAAACTGCAAAGACTTTATGCAAACGTGACGTAATATATTTGATTAAATCGCTCGGGACGTCACAGGATAGCTCTTGCCTTCTTTGATTTGTCATAATCTCAGCTCTGTTACCTGCACACGTGTAAAACTAATATCAGGTGCCTGCAGTTGTTTAATATTTCAGCCTGGAATCACACAATGTTATGTAAGTAAAGGTCTTATCTGATAACAGGCACAGTAGGTTTTTTTTCGGTGAATGTACATTTGTGGAATATATTCAGTGACGTGTATTTTGAATATTTAATGGAGCGATTTAATAAATAGTACTTTTCACATGTAACTCCGGTAAATGTGAAAACAAACGTAGAATTTTATTTTTCATTTGGCGCCGAGCTAATATTATACAAATCATGTAACAATGCGTACACAAGGCCAATTTCATAATGAGATACATTTGTGCACAAAGCTTAGAGAAAGCCAGAGACGCACTAACATATGAAGTACCTAAAGGATAAACCAACGCCTAATTCCCATTCTTTTCACTGGGTTAAATTAATTTTAAGCTAAGAAATCAAACATACTAGTGCGTTTTGTGCTCTTATCTGAGCTAATTTTGTTGTAATAACAAATACAACATTGATATGTTCCTGAAAGTAATTGTATAATACATATATGAAACGCAAGCATGATCATCTTTAGTGTACTTGTTCTTAGTTTTATTTTGTTTTGTCCATAGTCACTACTGACCACACGGCAGTGCACCGTTTTGGTTGGGAACGGGGGCCCATGTAACAGAAATGTGTTTCTGTGCAGGAGACGGTTTAAAATAAGAAAAGAAAAAGATGCAACAACAATGGAATATGTTTTTATGTTTCTTGTGGCACATTTTCTATATTTTCTTCACTAAGCAGCTGTCTAAGGCCCAAAAGGGGAAAGTGTCTCAAACTATTTTTTGCAAGGCTGCTTACGAAGGCTCTCTTTGATCTGCAGCATAGTATGGGAATACAAGTGAAAATATTCACTCATTAATATACCCAAAAATCACAATATTGTCAATAGATCGACCAATTAATGTTCCTATAATATCACCGAGAAATAATATGTTTTACAATTCTATATCCAAATAATAGTAAGTAAACAATGCTGTGTTATTTATGCTTTAGTGTAGAGCCGCGGTGATTTTAGTAACTGCTCAGGCGTGGTAGGTCTTTGTTTATAATGATTTTACTTTTTAATGGAAACTAAAAGCAACAACAGCAATAACAATAACAACAATAAAAATGTATGTGTGTAATCCAAAGCATAATTGCACTTATAAAACGTTATTATTTACTGTACGCAATAACAATATTACATTTACAAGGTTTTAAAATGAGTCAGTTAATTGCACTTGCATGCTCTTCTAATTGAATGCTCAATGATAAGAGCATACAACAACAATAACAATACTACCACTACTACTACCATTAATAATAATAATAATAATAATAATAATAATAATAATAATAAAAGAAGAAGAAGAAGAAGAAGAAGACGGCGAAAAAGAAAAAAAAGAAGAAAAAAAGTAAAAGAACACTTGACCAATAAAGCATGTTGTAAAATCTAACGATCTAAAATATCTGGTTACAATTTATTTCAACAAATACGAATTTCACCCAAACTGTACAGAAAATATGACAAACTGCCTTTATGACTAAGCCTCATATATCATGCTCTTACACACACACACACACACACACACACACATATATACATATACGTGTGTGTGTGTGTGTGTGTGTGTGTGTGTGTGTGTGTGTGTGTGTGTGTGTGTGTGTGTGTGTGTG
>JBBPDC010000028.1:8514434-8527182 GCA_037974485.1 Hemigrammopetersius urotaenia
ATACATACATTTTACGCAGCACTCAATTATATATATATGTATGTGTATGTATATATGTATATGTATATATGTATATATGTATGTATGTATATATATATATATATATATACCTGCTAACGCAGATTTCCACAGATGGCCCGCTTGGCTCTGATCCTTGGAGCAGTACATCTGACCTCCCCATCCATTAGCTAGAGCCCAGGGTTGATAACTATCCATCGGTAGGAGACTATCGTGTCGAGGCTCCCCCGTTCCTAGTGTCTGGACCACCGACACGTCCAAATAACTGGCCATGGACTGATATGGACTGGGGTAGCCGTGGTAGAAGGCGAACTCTTTTGCCCTGCTTGGGTATTCTTCAGACGTTACCGGGGTGTCCATATATTTCTCTGCAGAGTAGCTAAGCGCGCTCGGTTGAGTGCACGACTTGAGTGAACCCCGCCCCATTCTGCAGGGATAGTAGCTGTTGCCAAAGTAGCCATAAGGAATAGGCCCAGTGGACGAGGCTTGAGGAACCGTCGGGCACGGAGGACACTGCTTACTTGCTTCGGCTGAGCTCGAAGTCGATACGTCAACGGTGGAATAGCTGGAACCGTGCACGAGGCTAGAAGGGTGAGCACTCAGCGCTGAGTGAGCCATCAGATTTCTGCACTGGTTGGCCGCAAAATTGCCGCTACCAACCAGACCTTCCATGTTCTTGTTTAGCTCATCCAAATTGTTCTCATACACAAACATAACAGTATCCGCCCAGCGAGGATTCAGCACCAGGGAGGTGGTCATAGCACGCTCACCATTCGGACAGAGAATTATCTTGCAAAGACCTGAGTCCCGCGCAGAGCAGACAGTTACATCGGCACAGCTGCATTGACGCAATGGAGTAAAGTCTGGATTGGCGCGTATTCATTGGGCGAAAGGTGTGTCACGTGATGAGCAAAACGAATCCTTATGAAAGAACTTCAGTTCAGTTTTTTCGGTCCCAGTGAAATGAAGGTGGAGGTGCACATCAGCATCTTACATTCTGTACGCTGTTCTTTTCCATATAACAAGGCTCCTATATTACTGGATGCAAATGTAATCGATTGTGTTTTCAGTGTTTCAAATAAAAAGATAATAATAAATAAATAAAATTAAAAAATATATATATACATATATATATATATATATATATATATGTGTGTGTATATAATGAGAAAATGATTATTTGGTTTTCAAAAAGTTTTCATGTATTATTTTAGAATGCATTAGAGATGTCACGAGAGATGTCTTGAATCTAACTTTGGTAGTGGGCACCCATTCTGAAACGCAGGTTTTGTCCTTTAGAACTTGGTATGGACTAGCACGATGTTAAGTCACTGGCATTTTAACGACACAGTCATGAAGAAAATGCTACTTAAATGCAAGAAATATCCTGCAAAAAATATCCTTGCTCTATCTCCATAGAGCAAATGGGCGTACAGGGAAAGCTCAAATTAAAAACAAAGCATTCAATATTATAGCATACATACTGATTTCTCATACACAAGCATAATGATTACATTAATATATTTATCAGACAGATGTTAATATATTAAAGACATGTGAAGACTTCATAGGAAATATATCCCAATTACTACTGTCAGTTGCATAAATTATTTAGCGATGCCATGAAAATATGAAATAAATAGAACTTGCTATTACATATATACAGGTTTGATTAACAACACGTTTGCACCAAACTACCCTTTAAACAAACAAAGTTTCATGGAAATACATTATTTGACATTTTCTCCAAAATTGTTTTATCGTGGTCTCCATGGTTCAATACGCGCGTGCGTCTTTTAAAGCCTGTTTTTTTAATATATGCTAAAATTGCATACGATAAGAGTGTAAAAGTTATAGATCAGTGAACGGCCTTTCATATCATTTCGCACTTAAATGCCTCAGAATTAGTTCTGCTTGTCTGTGTTTAACTTGTTTCATGCGTTCAAAGGAGCACACATTTCCAACAAAAGTATTGTCACACGAATATGATAGAACTCGAGATATATATTGTACATTGCCTACTGTACATTGTTTATGATTATAGGGATTATTCAGGGTTAAAGACACGATATCTGCGGCGGTTCTATATAAGTCATTTTTAGTTCTCTCTTTATGCATTAGACAAATCTGCAGGTTTCATCAAAACATGCCCAAGTCACTTGCTGCATAAAAATCTTTTGCTTATTACCGCAGTGAAGTGAAGTAGTTGTTCATATTACAATGCACTTTTAAAATAAACGAATTGTCTATAGCATTGAGCCCCTTCTGTTATTTTATTTTAGTGTATTAAGAGAGTATTCTCTCCCAGTGTGTGTGTGTGTTTGTGTCTCAGCTGTTATGTAGTCTGTCTGGAGAAGAGAAGACACTGTTCCCTTAATATGTACCAATCCGGGGTGAAATTTGGTGCTGTACAATTACTCTGAACTGGCATTTACCTTTGAATATCATTACATGTTAATCAAAACAAAAGATTTCCTGTATGTATACGTATTTCATCAAGTCTTCATTTTGTGAGATGAAGATTTGTGAGACTGGCGCGTCATTTTTTGAAGGGATAAGCAGGGACCCTCCCCTCTAATGCTCATTCCTCATAGCACCAGTTTCTCTCTTTTTCTCTCTCGCTCACACACACATACAAACACACGCACACACACACGCATACATACATACACACACACACAACAACAACACCAACCAGACGGTTGTCTTTTACAGGTCAGGTGGGGCTTTCAAGGTCAAGGCCAAGTTTAAAGTGACGAGCCTGGCCCTCCCTGAAGGGCTTGTTGAGGCGGCAGCGTTAGACGCAGTCCCTCCTTAAACAAACCGTCCAAGTTCAAGGCCTTTGGTCTACCCCTGTCATCACAGTCTTGCACACCAAAGACAGAACTGCAGCCTGATGGCAAAGCAAACATTCTGCAACACACAAACAAATACGACCGCCAGGACTGAATTCAGATAGCCAAACGATAAACATAACATAACAATCGCTGAAAAAATCCCTTGTTCTTAATAATTCCGGACATCATTTCTGAAAGTCCATTTGAGTCCCAAGAGCGCGTGCTTCCAAAGTTATTCCCTCGTAGGCGACCCACTGCTTCATGGCAGCTACTGTACCCAGGAAATGCCTTAATGATCTTATAGTTAAACTTCCTGTTCACTTGTAAAGCTCCATAACGAGTCTACGCTTAGCAAAGCAGGTTACGTCTGAAGAGCCTCTCGCCTTTCAAGAATGAAATCAGTAGCATCGAAACTAAACCTGGGCCACTCCATGAAGACGACGTAAGGGATTAAGAAGATTAAGGTCGTTTCTCGTCATGCGAAAGGTAAAGTTCATATAAACAGCCGTGGCGCATAAGTAACATTGAGTTAATTCAATTCTGATGAATGATTACATACATTTATAATAATTAGTATAATAATTAGTAAGCGTTTAACAATTTCTTTAAATTAACACGATGTTCGTCTCCAGGTTAAAACGAGCACAATTAACCGAATACACTTCAGGGACAAGCGAGGTTATGTCGTTACAAAAGTAAAATAACAATGTGCACCTTGGAAATCACTGACCTTTTATTAGTATTGTTGACCAAAAATAAATCAGACGCTGGAACACCCTTAAAATCCAAACATTCTGAAGTCGTTTTAAGATTTTTATTAAGACCAAAGGTGCCCCAAATAGATTAATAAATCAACTAAATGGTGAAATTGTACGGAGGCCGTCATAAATCTGCTCCCCGCCTATGGAGTGCCCTCCCAGACCATCTGAGGGTACCGCAGACTGTGGACACTTTTAAATGTGGCATGAAAACTCTCCTTTTTAAAAAGGCCTACTCTTGTTGATTTTATTTGTTGTGAATTTTATTTGGGGTTTATTTTTTTGGAGCAATTTGAGATTATTTTTTAATGGAAAGTGCGTTAGAAATCAATTTTTCTTATTATAAATTATTGTTTATAAATCGCTTTGAAACATTTATTGATCTCATTATAGTAAAGCTCAAGTAATACCTTCTGAATACTTTCACTATCAGTACACAGGTATAATTAATTGCCTTTCAGTTGACATGCGATCTGCTCATTTTCAAATGCTATATATATTAACCGTGCCACATTGTAATGCAACCATTAAACATTGAACATTAAGGGACAACAAAACTCACTTTAATACGTGTATCGGTGTGGGTGGCACGGCTAATGTGAACTGTAGTTCCGTAAGTGTATCAACCCGGGAAGGTTAGTCAAGGTTGAGCTAAAAGAATCAAATACATCACGATTGTGGAAATACGAGCTATTGCTGCCGTCATCGTTTTATTGGTTTATCCATACATTTTCAAAGGTTTTTTTTCTTTAAATTCTTCACCTTTCAAATAATGACTGCCTCTGATATTCAAAAGTAACAATGTAGTTTTATCAGAAATATTACTAGCTAAAGCGTCACTGTTTTGCAATATATTTTACAATTTCTTCTTCATTGCAATGCCACTGAAACATCTGGGTTGTTTTTTTACCAACTACTGTTTGCCTTGGCAGCTTCCTCAAACAAAGCACGGAAAGATTTTTGCGTCCGTGACTCCCAAGAAGCACAGTTGGTACTTCAGTGACAGATTACTAACATAGAACATTGGTTAGTGCGCTACATAGACATTATTTTAGTGAAATATTTTGATAGTGAAATAGGAAGGGAGAAAGGGAGGCGCTCTCTAGTACAAGCGATCTTTGTAATTCGTCAAGACCGCTAATCACATACCGTTAGCGGAAGAAATATTTATTTCTGTTGGTTAACACTACATTCAACAAGAAATGTAACTTCAAAGTTTTTTACTTTTGCGTTTGCCCGCAATCATTTAATGGACGAGTGTAGTAATATTTTAGGTGAAATGAAATCTTGACTGTCAGACTACTAAAGCAATCTAAGAATATTTAACCACATATAGGCAAAATGATAACCTGACTAATGTTATATGACAAATAAGTCGGGAAGTTTTTTTGATGTGACATACCTAACTTTTAAACATTTTAATGTGGATGATTTGGTTCCGATCAGTCAAAAATTTTAGATTAACCCAAAGAACTTCCTGAAGACCCTTTGTTGTAGCAATCAAGTCATAAGATAATCATTGTTAATATCGCAATATTAATCATGAAGACATTTAATAATCAGGTTGGGTAGTCGGGCAAATTATTGCATCTTTAAATTCAAATGTCAAAGTACCAAAACGTTTGGTTGCTGTGCATGCAAAGACAGGAAAATGAGGGTACACTGAGGGACTCCCGGGACACCTTTGCAAACAAACACTCATTTCGTTGGAACATGACGACAACATTTTGAAAAACGGATGTTTCAATTACTTTGCTCTGGATTTACATGCACAGTAAAAGAGTAAGAGAGGGATGGATAGATACATTGTCACAACACGTTCCTTGATGGAATGGGTAGTTCCTACAAATAAAATTCTTCTGTATAAGGGAGATATTTAAGGGCTGAAACTGCAACAGAAACTGACCAAGTTTGTGCAAATCAGTCTATTGAAAAATTATATACTGGTTCTTGCAGTCTTGGAATAGCTAGCAGCTCAGTGTACCTTAATTTAATGTCTAAATTATTCACAAAATCCCACATGAACAGATTTCTGTCACTAAAAGGATGTGTTTGGTTGGGTAGATAATTAAGACATCAGGTTAAGGTACACTGAGCTGCTAGGTATTTTGCAAGAATTGAAGAAGAGAAAACAGATGTGGTCCGAAGATGACACAATTAAATTTTGAAATCCAGAGAACCCCTAACAGGTAGACCATCTGTCACAATTCAAGATGCAAGTTGAAACATCTGAAAAAGAAAAACATGATTAAAACAAGTATTTTCAGTCATACAGAACACACGCTGAAGGTGCGGCAAAGCTATTTGTGTCCTTCTCATATTTGGGCTAGCATGTATTTCACGAAATCACAGTCATCAACATTTCTAAGCAGCTACAATGTAGAAAAGAGCAGCCTTTGAAAATAACATTTGGCAAATTTTGTGTGCCAAACACATTTGGATAAATGCTAATAACAAACAGAATAAAACAGGGGTAATAATAAGGTCTGTCAAGAAATGCTGGAGACAGTAAAAAACGTTCATGAGACCAAAACAGAAAACTGAAGCAGAATATCATATTGAAAATGAAGAAGTTAGTAAATTAATAAATAATGTTCAGCTGCAACTCATAGCTTTGACCATATGCTCTATAAGTAATGTGAACAAAAATAACTTCATTAAAACCCACTGATAAGATGTCTGGTAGAATCCAGCAGATCAAATGAACACAATTTGTGCAATGATGCATATTTTAAAAAGATCATAGTTTAATTCTTAGCCTCTGGGTGCTCATGTTACTCATCCTGCAAGAGGTCACAAAAAATAGATTTTATGTGGTTGTCAACTTATTTGCATTCAGTGTACAAAATGTGCATCACAAAAGAGTACTAAAGGGGGAGGTGTTAGGATGGACAAGGAAAGGTGTTGGGTATCCAGTGGTTCATTGTTTGTATGCCAGGCATAAATTACAAGAACCCCAGGATCAGACTGATGTGGGATAAATCTGTTGGTTGACTGATAAAAACAGACTTAAAGTAATATATGGAAAAAGTATGAGACAATTACCCATGTACATTTATACAAGAACATTTCAGTAGATAGTAATTTAAAGAAATGTTCTTGTATGTGTGATGCATACATGTTTGGTTCTCTATCAATGAAGGCTTCTTCCTGGACCTGTACATTTAGGCCAAGTGCTCTTCAAGAACTTTCAAGAGCTCTGTTACAATACAGCCAGTAACATTATGAAACAAAGTGCTCTTAAATGAATACACCACTGTGTAAAAGGCATTCTGTACTTTCTATAACTGTACGTTTCTTATTCAAAAACAATTCCATGACATGAAATGCAATAGTCTGGCTAATTTCTTCTATATGCAGTATAATAGCAAATGATCTGTTAGGATACACAATATATATATAAATTGGTAAATGGTGAAGTTGCCTTAGCACTCATGTCAAGTCCAAAATGAGATGCCGGATTACTTTGACGGACATTTCAGGCTGTAATGGCCAAAGAAACACCTTTACTGTCTTGCTCGCTCTATGAAGGCAACCAAACATTTATAAACCCCTGTATTCATTTTCATTGCTGGTCTTCATAAAAGTTTACAAAATCACACCAGCATTTGGAAATGATTTAGCTTCATGACTGGCTGAGAGCTGTGCTATACTCCACCATCATCTCATAACCAGAGAAATTCATAATTAGAACGTTTCTGTGCTAGTTCACTATTTGCTAACCAAACAATGAACAAAAATGAGTGACAGCGCATATAAAGTGGCTTAAGGAATTTATAGTCGGATTGACGGCTACTATACGGGACGTAATATATAGTGATGTTTAAAAAGGCCTGCTAGGTTTTCAGAGAATGACTGATTTACCTGGTCTGACTTTTGATGGAAGTAGGGGGCATTAATGATGGGAAGCCAAGTTCAGATTTTCTCGTACTAAACTTCCTAGACCGCCGTAATATATACTGAAGGCTTTTGAAACGGTTTGGGCGATAATCGTATCGTTTCTTTATTTAAACAACGAGATGCCTATTAATAAAAACAATTGTAAAAGGTTCCATAGATCACATTGTGACAGTTATTTATGTCACTGTGTCGTCACAGTTTTTGTTATTTGAACTGTAATAAGAAATGACAAACAGCCACTGAGATAAATATTTATTTGTGGTTGAAAAGAATAGTTACTTTATAAACTGAATAGATTGGTTTGGTGTAATTTCGTGTTTCATTTGCTCTTATCTTTCCAAACTAAGCATTATTTTCGTCCATTTATGCATAATTGTTACAGAACCTGAGGATAATTACATCCATTCACCATGAAGAAATAAGACTGTCATGAAGCTGAAAGCAAGGTTTGACACATTTAAAGAAAGAATTATTGCTGAAAGAAATTTAATTGAAAGAAAAACATGCACATTGACGTTACGTGGCAACATTGAAAACTGAAAATATATATAGACAGATGTTCTATCTCTGTAATATTTTCTCGCATTAGCCTTGCTCGCATTACTTTCCTGCGGACTTTAGAAATTTACAACTTTATATTAGCCATAAATATGTAAAAATATGAGCTTCCCATGCTGATACATGTTGCGGGCATGAATAATTTCCGCGCTAGATTTATCTGGATCTCTGTGTGCTTGATTTTGTATCTATATTTTTAACTCTACACGAGCCATTATTTCACGCAAGAAAGCAGTTGTTTCATTTAACTCTTGGACTCTCAATCCACCCCTGGTGTCGCTGTTCTTTAGATGCTGCGCCACGCCCCATTGCGTGTCACAAATAATGCAGGTCCGGAATGGTCTAGTCACCCCACATCTGGATAAGCTCCACCACCAGAGCCAAGTGTCATTAAATTAACAAACTTCAGTTTCAGTTAAGGGAACCGGACTGGCTTAAAAATCTGCTGTGATCACAGCCCCACATGTAAGTTTAATGTATACTGTACATTAAAATTCTTGGGGGCGACAGATCAGGCGGAATTTTCCTTTTTCCTTAGAGATAAAAAATAAACTACAACACAATGTCACGTGTGTTGTAGGCTTAATAAAAATATAAAAACGACAAGTAGTGTACCATTATTAATTAGGTGTGTGTATTATTACAAAAATGCAATGACACATGTACATGCGATACAATACAAAAAGGCGCCAAAGGGGTTCTTTGGAGCGATACAAGAACTATTTGTATCTAATGAAGGTCTTTTAGGGAACCAAAAGTAGTTGTTAAATACCAATGCTTTGAAGAAACCCATTGACGCTTTTGTTTGAGTGTATTGCATGTAGCTGCGGCACTGAAGTTTTTTATAATGATGTCGAAGCCTAATTAATTCACGGTATACTATATTGTCTATGCACACTATACTAGTCAAAAAGAAGTCATTCAATGTGACGGCAAAATTCAGTGAAAACCTGCATACACAGATGTCTGTGGGGTTGGTGTTAAAAGCATACAATGGAACGGTGAAATGCCCAAATTTGTGAGTAAGACCACACACATTTGTGCCGTTGATAATGATATTGAAAATTGGCTGAAAGTCTTCAGTTACAATAGAAGTAAAATATTAAAGTAATCGATAATTAGGTTTTTATGACTATGCATGATAGCCATCAGCACCCTGTTCACCGAACTATGATTAGTTAATGACACCATCTATTAAGAATTTGAAAACGGGCACAACAAATTAGCTGTTTACGTTAATAATTCAGGCTCAACTGGTTACACGCACCCCCAAATACCGTCAAGTACCGGTAAATGTAATAAATACTAGTACAATGCATCTATCCCTCCTCTCCAATATAAAGATAACATGTTTTAATGCCAAATTAACTTCATTTGACAATAACATGACATAAAACAACACAATAAAATCTACAAAAACTAACAAACCACTAAGACTGCTGTGAAGTTTCCGCAAAACATGACGCCAGGGTCATGCGCGTGCAAAGCCTCGGCCGTTGTCCTGGGGGTCGGTGTTGAGTGTACAGCTCGCCCGTTGTCCGTGAGGGGGATTGGGGGCTTTTGTCTGAGAAACAAAAAATGGGGGGACGAAACGAATGAATTTGGGCTGTGGTGGACAGTAACGAAGTAGATTTGCTTTATTACTGTACTTAAGTAGAGTTTTTGAGAATATGTACTTCACTTGAGTAGTATTTGTTTCAAAAACTTATGACTTTCGCTTCATTACATTTGAAAGACATATATCTATTTTCACTTCACTACATTTCTATCAAGGACCTCGTTGCTCGTTACTGTTAATTCTGAAAGTGGATGTCTTCTGAAACGTGATTGATTTTTTTCCCTGGGTGACAGGCTATCAGTAGAGTAATGTCGCATCTGAGATATTCTGTATTAATACATCACCATATTGCATTTCACACCCATGGCCACATCTTGATAAAATGTTTATGTTTTATAGGTGCTATACGGGTGCATAAGATCCCATAACACTAGGGATGGGTACCGAAACCCGGTACTTAATCGGTCCCGGTGCCTAATTATAAAAGACCGAAATATCGACAAGCTCTGACGTTAACGATTCTGCTGTCGGTACTGGAGAAATAAAAAATTAAATAAATGTCCTATTTACCTGACTAGACTTTGGTAACTTTTTATAATATTCGTTATTCGCCTGAACTGCCGTTATTTGCAATCTCAAGCAGAAAATGTAGTCTGTTCCCAGTACACTGAGCTGGCACGCACACAACACGAGAGAGCTGGTGCTTATGGAGTGATGATGGCGGAGAGTATCAAAGTTACCAAAGTATGGTTACTGACTTTCAACCCTGCCCGGTAATACGTTTTCAAAGGTGTGTACACACCGCTATACAAACGTGGAATGGATGGTCCTTCTATCCACTAAACAGAAAGGAGAATACAGACCACACTTTTCTCTGGAGTTTCACACATTCCCTCCAACTCTCGAAAACATCTTCAAAGTAGAAACTGGGTTGTTAGTTGTGACCAGGCACCGACTCTCTGGCTCAGCCAGGTTTTAACCACCCATCCAATCACACAACACGGACACTAACGAACATTTACTAGACACAGGTGGACACAATCATCAGATGCCTCGCCTACTAGTGCTTGCTGCACAGACACCTGGGGCCCTATTACAGAACTTGAAAATCCTTTCCTAACTGCGTGGTAACCATGGTAACGGCAGTTTAGGATCTTATTTAGGAAAAAAGCTCAATTTTCCTATCCTAACTTCAGTTAAGAAAGCAGTATTACAGAAGCATCCTAGCCTCAAACGAATCTTAAATGAACTGTTCTAACTTTAGGATAATCCCTCCGCTGTACTAACTGTCGCCGGCTGATTATTTAGACCGCGGACCGTGTGATAATGCCGTTGGCCGATCAACTCCGGCCAGATTTGGAGAGGCAACCCGTTGGCACGGCGCTCTCCCGTTTGTGGTACAATCAACAAATGCGCTTCGTTTTCGTTTTTTTCGCTTAAGGTGATTTTCAAAGCGAAGTATGTGACTGTGTGTGTGTGTGTGTGTGTGTGTGTGTGTGTATGTGTGTGTGTGTAAAAGAGAGAGCGTGTGTGTCCCTATACTTTTGCTCACATATTTGTGTATGACAGCTCTGTCCCAGTACATTTGTTGATATTGGCCAGTTTGTCTGGCTTAAAGTTCAGAGCACGACGTTGTTTAATATCCATTTTTTTGAAGATAGTAACCAAGATACTCTGGTGATAAAGTGTTATGGACTGAAGCCTCCTAAAATTACAGTGGCAGCAGGTAACAGTTACTTAGCCAGATGATGTGTTGCTTAGTTGCTAGGTAACAGACATAAAAGTCGACGTTAGATCGTTTATTTAGGATTCATAACTGAGATAAGATAGGATTCCTAAATCCAGTTAGGATTTGCTTCTGTAATACCAAATAAAAAATTTTTTTAATCGTCCTATCTTAACTTTATGCTTTAAGATAGGAAGTTTCTGTAATTTGGCCCCTGGCACCTAATGATTGCTCTCACACTCACTCACACACCACCTGGAGTTAAAAGCTGCTAGTTCTTTTGAGGCCTACCTGCATGCTCCAACTATGTTCCTTTAAATCATTGCATATTCATTCAAGAAAAGGTGTTTATTTGTTTTACAATCATTGGTTTTGTTTGTGTAATAGATATTTGCTCAAACATTGAGCTAATTATTTTACATTTAAAAAAATAAAGTGTTATTTCTGTTCTCAATTTGTTTTGTTTTTTTAATTAAACAACACAACAAAAAGTACCGATAAGAGTACCGTTAAAGTATCGAATGGATAAGAGGTATGGATAGAAGTAGTAATACCATTAAAACCTTAACGATACCCATCCCTACATTATATGCTCTGTCTCTCTCACTCTTTCTCAAGCACGCTCTCATATGCACTCACTGACGCGCAAACTTAAGCACGCTCTCAAGCGCACTCTCTCACGCGCACAGTCTTAGGCACACTCTCTCATGCGCACTCTCACGCGCACACTCTTCCGCGCAAACTCTCACGCACACTCTCTAGACAAAAACGCACAGCCTCCATAACTCAAAACACTCCTACTGGTGTAGAATACAGACATGATATGTAATTAGTCCATTTGTGTGTGTGTGCAAGGCACTCCCTTCTTTCATGTTCTTTTTTACGTGCTAATTTGCATTCACAGCAGTTTCCCTCTCAACTTGATTAAAATGCACATAACATGCATGTAGGCCTTTGTGTAAGAACACCTACCATGCTGTTTCATGGGGTTGTGCAGAATTACAATTAAAAAAAAAAACAAATTACGTTTTTTTTGTCAGCTCGTGTTGTGTGTTATTCTGTACGACTTTCATTGGACGGTACGACTTTCACTTGTATTGGAGTAAGATTTGACTAGTAGTATCTGTACTTTCACTGATGTAATGAATGTGAGTACTTTGTCCACCTCTGATTTTGGGGGGATACGTCCCCCTGCTATGGTTCCGGCGCAATGGCTATAGGGGAAATATTAAGGCTAATTATACAATTAGCAGTAACACAGAGTTGCAACTTGCATGTGTTATAATCTCTCTCTCTCTCTCTCTCTCTCTCTCTCTCTCTCTCTCTCTCTCTCTCTCTCTCTCTCTCTCCCTCTCGCGCAGACTCTGTTCTACGAAAAACTTTTGTGAAAAGC
>JBBPDC010000028.1:8552581-8580413 GCA_037974485.1 Hemigrammopetersius urotaenia
CACGCCCCGAAACGTGACGCTGAACGAAACGAACTGTGATTGGTTGTTTGACATGTCGGTCAAACGGCCTTATGGGCCAAAGAAAGCTGCTATGAATTCCAGACCTTCAGTCTGAAGGTCTGGCTACGTGAGACTATTACTTGGATAATCTATGTTTTGACCAAAGCCTTTACCCCAATGGTCATGAATAACTGTCTGTCAAAACAACCTAAAAGCATATGTTTGGCTGAATGACATTCAAGGCGAGGCCGTCCTCCTCATGTCTGCAGCTGTAAGGAAGCCATGTTCTCTTCCTCTTTGGGTGGGGCATATAAATCATGGTGCTCCCTCCTCCCTCTCTCTCTCTCCACCCTGTGCTTTCAATTAATCCAAATGATTTCTACGGGAAATTCGATGGACCAATCAATTCACCTACACATTTCAATACGCCTGATCCGTCGACCACTTCTGTGAGCCTCCATTGCTCTTGTA
The DNA here is from genome assembly GCA_037974485.1 of Hemigrammopetersius urotaenia. Lineage (NCBI taxonomy): Eukaryota > Metazoa > Chordata > Actinopteri > Characiformes > Alestidae > Hemigrammopetersius > Hemigrammopetersius urotaenia. The sequence goes on from JBBPDC010000028.1 coordinate 8,553,053, forward strand.
AAAACATTATTAATTGCAGCTCCAGCGAGCCATCCATCTCTGCCGGCTTCACTGCCAGGGCTAGCAGGGGGGTGGTGTAACCCAGGAGCGTAATAACACCATGACTGACTGACTGCTCACACTCCTCACATCCTTTCCAGCCTATTAAAAAGCAGCAGCTCCTCAAGTAGACACTAGCTCACAAAACTGACACTGGAGGGCAGGGGGATGTGTTGGGTGGTGGTAGGGTGGGAGGGTGTAGGGCTGATGAGACTGGAGAAGGTTTGTGGGAGGCTGGTGACAAAGGGGATGTGCAGCAGTATTGATTGTCTTTCATGGAGCTACTGGAATCTGCTGAATGCTGAATTGGCAGCAGACTAAAGCATAAACAATGACATACAATTACAGAGAACTAACAGTACCCAATGCCCAGTGCACCCTGAAGTCCAGGATGATCTTAGTTTTTAGAGTGTTCAGAGCCAGCTTGTAGCTTCAGTACCTCATCCCTATAAGCAGACCCACTAGTTTTGTATCACCAGCAAAGCTAACTATCTTGTTGCTTATGTGTCTGGAGTCAGGGGTGTATAAGGTGGGTACAACACACACTCTCGTAAAGAGCCTGTGCTCAGTGTCCAGGTGGAGAAGAGGTGGGGTCCCAGACTTGCTATCTGGGGCCGGTTTGTGAGAAAGTCCTTGATTTCAGGAATGATGGTGTTAAAGGCTGAGCTGAAATCGATAAAGAGCATTCTAACGTAATTCTCACAATGCTCCAAATGGCTCAGCGGTGTGAGGGGTGGTTGACGTGTTTGCTCTGTAGGCTAACTTGTGGGGGTCAAAGGAGGGAGAGATTTAGCTTTCTTTATAGTCCTTTTCAGATCAGCTCTGGCAGCACTATACAGTGGCTGGACCTCCAGGGCTTCTGGTTTGGAAACACTCAGTGTCATGGGTGGTTCCCTTCTCCGGGCAAGAATGGTAGGCACACAAACACCACTCGAAGTCCACGTGCTGCATTTTCTTTCTTTATTCTTTCCAGAAAGTGAACCAAAACAAACACCTGACACAATGATCAGAACTAGTACTTATTCAAATCAAAAGGAGATGCACGATAACACCAAAAACACAAAAGTGTAACCCAACAGTTGACCCACCAGGAAAACAGAACATAACCCCCCTTAAATACACCAACAAAAAACCCAACCACCAATTACCCAACACAAGCACTAAACACAAATTAAACACAGCTGTAACTCAATAACAGAAATCCTAAACACCAAATGAAACACAGCTGAACAAATTAGAATTCAAACACAACTCCTGTGACAACACAATATCAAAATAAAAGTCCTAACTTAAATCCATGTGGCAGCCTCTGGTGACCTGTCTCAGGCTCTAACACTCTGTTCACTGCCTTGAATGAACATAGGACTGATGGTCCATATCATAAGGCATATTTTATTTCATATCATTTGACATTTTCATTTACTTTCAAATTTGGCTTTTCTAATATTTGGGTAAAAATCAAGTAACCCCATGTGAACACATTAAAAATACTTCTAATGAGTTAACCAAGATGTTAGAGTGACAGAAATATATGTATCCATTCTTTGCTTGTGCTTGTGTCTCATGACATCTCATCCCAGGGCAGCTGATGGATAGAGACACTATTGCATTGGAAGACAATAGTGAAACCTGCCCATCATATGACCTTCATTATAATCGTATAGGCACTACAAGAGGCAGGGGTGAGTATTTTTGATCTTGCGTTTTTAACTTTTGAAGACATCACAGCCTGTTACATTATAATAATGATTGAAAACGTTATGATAATGATTGTGGTTAAAAGTTGGAGATGTTATTTGTGGGAATTCAAGGTTTCCTATCATATTTGCATACAATATAAAATTCACATTTATGTAAACTTTGTTATTAAGCCTTTATTATTTTTGGAAAAGGTTTTTTCTTTTAAATTTCATCCTGTGTTTTTTATTTTGCCTCTGTAAGAAAATTACACAGCCCTCAGAAGGCAAGTATGTGGTTTTGTTACTGACACCTGCTCCCTGCACCCTCCCCCTCCCCTCCATACCATCCCAGCCAAACACAACACAAACACCCCTCCAACCTCCTTGTTTTTTGAGTCTCCATTATACAATTTATTGGTGACTTCTTCCCACTTGCAAAGGCCCTTTGACACAAGCAACTGTAGGCCATTTACAAGGTCCAGACTGGCCCCACTATTGGTGCTGCCCCTTGTGAGAGAACTGGAAAGCTGTGTAAAGTATCATATGTCAAGAACTCACCGTTATGTCAAGCTGTTCAGGTACAATGTCAAGCTGTTCAGGTACATATTTCAGGTACCTATTTCTGTTGATCTTTTTTAAGGAATATGAAGGTAAGAATATGCATGTGATTTATAATCAAAACACCTTGTAGATGAGATTTTGTGGGCATATAATAACTGATTATTTTAATTGTAATGGCCTTGTAATGGGACCACACTTCTTCACTTATACAGGTACATAGCTTATTTCTTTTTATAGTATTTACTAAAAAGCAGGATTAACCAATGAATATCTAGTCTTTATCATTACTCCCTAGTGAGAATCAAATCAAATGGGGAGTGTTTCCTTGACAATGCAAATGTCCCACTTGTGGGACTAATAAAGGTTTATCTTATCTTATTGTTTGTATATGAATTCATTCATTAAGCCACTTATCCCAACCAGGGTGACATAGGGATGCTGGAGTCTGTCCCATCTCTGATAGAGGAAAAATGAAGAAACGTTCAGTCACACCTAGGTGCAATTTAGCACCTCCAAATCATTTAATGTACATGTTCTTGACTGTGGCAAGAAACTGGAGCTATTGACACAAGCCTACACAGACAGTGGGAGAATATGCCACCTCCACAAAAAAAGACCTAGTCAACCTGGTACTGTCACACTGTGACGCAACAGCACCACCATGCTGTCCTTGCATATGGATGAATGAGATCAATTCTAAAATTCAGAAACTGTAACATTTGTCTCACTAGGAGATACACTATTTATTCCTAAATGAGACAGCCTAGTTGCAGGTATCAATAAAAATATGTAAAATAAAAACAACTGTAAATTTTGATTGTTTCTGCTCCTGCTATTAGAAAAATCAGCAATGAAAAATAACAGAGGATTCCAAGTAGTGGTGTATAATGGATGGCTTCCCCTTCTTTCACTGTGATCATGTTTGAAATTGGTTGCCATTTTCAGCATTTTTAATTCATATGTCAGCAGCATATCCCTTGTAAAAGGCAACAGAATGCTTGTATGTTGATATTTCCCATTTAGATACCTGTTGAGGAAATGTTATCCTTATTAAAGTTTCCTAGGTATTAAATCATTATTTTTATTAGGGTTTACATATATATTAGCGAGTTCAAGCACACATGTAAGCATTAAGAAACCTTTGAGTTTTATAAGCCTGTAACCTGAGTTAATCTTTGCTGTGGTTTTGATTTTATATGTTCCCTGTGAGTACTGTCTTCTCTGTATCTCTAATAGAAGGATGGAGTGATCCAGCTGGAAGTGTCTGGGAACGGAGAAGATACACAGTCTTTTTGTTTTGACTAACAACGATGTTGCGCACACACATTGCTTACTGCTAGATACATTGGAAAGCACACGCTTAAGATTAAGAACAACTCTTCTGTTAGACTTGTTTCCTTGCTGCAAGAAATAAATTACTTTTTATACTTTTATTACATCTCATGGTGAGCTTCCTTTAATTAGAGTTTATCGAATTTCTTTGCCAATACCAAACTACAGCTCTCACAGCTATAATTTTGTTTCAGTCCATTTGGCATTTGACCTGTGTGAAGACAGTGTTTTACCAGGTTCACAACACTGTCTTCACATTACATTGCATCAAAACACCCTTGCACATTACATTGCATCAAAAATGAGCCACATGACAAGGTGACAGTATATACACAGTTTGTATTATACAAAACTAACATAGCATTTCAAAATTAGCTTCATTTCTAAATTAACTTCAAGTTGACACCACAGCTTTCTGTAGAGGTTTCAACAGATTATTAGAAGAACCTGGCACAACACTACATCTACCCTTGCAAATGAGGACCTTACTTTTAGGAACACCAACAGAACCTAATCATTATATCACTGTAAAGCTCCCTTGAGGGAACAAAGCAAGTGAAGGGGTTTTTCTTCAGTCTGGATGAGATGTGGCCCATCTGTGCATTCCACACGCCAGGTGTGATTTATGAAAAAACTGCCCTTTGACCTGATGGCATGACAATTTCACTCCCTAAATATTCTGTTGAAGCAACGAAGGTCTAACCTTCACAGCTCACATAGACCATTAATGAATGGACAGTCACACAGTGTTCAGAGTTATGTACTTTATTTGCTTATTTTATTGTTTATTTGTTTAATAAGAAAACAGCATCTTCCCAGTCTACAGAACTATTCCTGAAGTGGACAAAATACAAAACTGCATTTCCTTATTATCACAAAGCAACATTCTCACTTAAAAACATTGGTGCAAATAAGATTTGTGGAGCAATGATGAGCCTTTCAATGGTTGATTCATTAAGTGCCCGTTTGTTTTAAAAGCTTAATGTACCTGGTGTGATCAAGTCAAAAATCTAGGAACCTTTATTTCTAATTTTATTGTTTTACTGTTCTACCACTGAGGTAAGTGCAAAGTGACAAAATGATGTACAGGCCCAGGTTAATTGTGTGTGGGTGAAAGGGGGTGGATATATCTGTATGGTCTTGACTACACTGATGCTGACTGTACATTTCAGATTCCATTTACACAAGGGTGGAGAAGGGGATCTAAACTAATTAAAAAATCAAGTTTCTTATTTGGCCACCATAGTGGTGACTCATGTAACTGCTAGTTTAAAGACATAGACTTTATACTGGAGTAAATGGTTTTCTTTTGGCAGCTGCCTCAGGGTGCCAGCGACCTATCACTGACAAACCATCTTTTACTGCCTGGATTCAAATGGCATTAGTGGGCTATGCAACCAAAGCAAGAGAATTATCTACAATCGTGAGCAGTCATATATATTATTACTGCTAGTTCCTTTATCACTTCATCATTATTTATTTATAAGATTTATTCCTGTTAAAGCCTAGGACATCACCAAGACCTATATTGCATTGCTAAGGCCAAGTGTGATTTAAAAAATAAAAAGAATTCTTTGAAGCAGCGACATGACAGGACCACTTTCAATTGTCAAAAGATCCTTTCAAGGAATGAAAATCTTTTGGTAAATAAGACACCACTGAAGCCAATTTTTAAGAGTCTATCTCATGTAAAGGTTATGTTTTTAATAACACTGCATGTCCAATCCCAGAATCACTTAGGAGCCTTTCTAGGAATTAACTATCCAAAGAATAGGTTCACTAAAAGATTTACTCTGCACAAACATTTAAGTCGTGTTGGAAGAAACTGAGATGTGATTCTTAAAATCGTGTTACAGTGCCTTGCAAAATTATTCACCCCCTTGGCATTCTCTCTTATTCCCTTACAATCTGGAATTTAAAAGGATTTTTGAAGGGTTTGTATCTTTGAATTTACAGAACACAGGGACCATTTGCAGATGCAAATTAATATTTTTATTGTGAAACAAACAAGAAATAAGACAAAAGCGGAAAACTGCATAACTATTCACCCCTCCAGAAATCAGTACTTTGTACAGCCACATTTTGCCGCAAAATGATGTTTTGCATACATCTCCAAAAGCTTGGCACATCTAGACACTGGTATTTTTGCCCATTCTTCATGGCAAAACTGCTCCACCTCCTTCAAGTTGGATGGATGCTGCTTGTGTACAGCAATCTTTTAATCATCCCAAAGATCACCACCACATGATGCTGCCCCTACAATGTAGGGGCCCCTCATATGCTGACAGAAGGGAATTCAGGTGAGTTGGTATTTGTCATGAATGTAAGTTATATTTTGAAAGACTTGGAACTTTACCTGTGATGGAGAACTTCAATAATAAGTCTGTCAGTAATTCAGAACAGTACTGCACAAAACTGTAAACTGCACAAAAAAAGTAAACAGAACTGTGAGTTTTAGTGGATGACCCTCTCTTAGCAGGTTTGCTTTGGTGCCATCGTTCCACTTTCTAATAGTGGATTTATTAGTGATCCTTGGGATGTTCAGGGTTTGTGATATTTTTTTTATAATCCAACCCTGATATGTACTTCTCACAACTTATTCTTGTGCTTTGTCAACTCTGTGTGCAGAATTCTTCATGCTGTTTCTTGCTTGATAGCACGCTCTTGCTTAGTGGTGTTGTACCGGTGTTGGTTCTGGGGGCAATCAGAACAAGTGTATAAATACTGAAATCATTTGACACTTAGACTGCTCAAACGTGGATCTTGTTTAACTAATTAAGTTGCCTTTGAAGGTAGTTGTTGGGGTTTCAAAACAAAGTGGGGGAAAACATATGCACACACCACTTTTCAGTTTTAAATTTTTTAGGATTATTTAAAACAGGTTTTCTCCCTTTTAACTTAATTAATCTGTAGTTTGTTTTCTAGGTCCATCACTTAAAATCAAATTGAAAATCCATTTAAACTCCAGGTTGTAAGGTAACAAAATAGAGAGAATGCCAAGAGGTGTGAATACATTTGCAAGGCACTATATGATAAGTATCAACTGCTGACAAGCTTTTTCTTTAGCTATTCATTTGGTTATATATGGACAAGTAAAATTTGGTGCATTAGCCTACTGGTCCCTATTCCAGCTGAGAGAGAATCTTGCCTGTTTCAGCTCTTTAAAGCTTCATAATTTATTGTTCCTGCCATCCATAAAACATATCAAATCTACCTCATGGTGAGAGAGAGAAAGAGAGAGAGAGAGAGAGAACACAACAGTTTCAATTCAGCATTATAATAGAAAAACTGAATAAGCTTCCTGCAATGGTGATGTTTATCAATGGTCAATTACTATTACTATTATATCTATTCACCAGTATTCTGCAAAAGATTATTTTAGAGCAGTATAGGCATCAGTGATCGTCCAACGTAAATGTGCTCCTTTTTTAATAACTACATCATGATTAATTAAACATAGCCTCAGAGCCCACAAGAAATTATTACACATTTGTTCACGCAGGGTAGCAGTTCCCCGTTGCAGCAGAAGGTCCCTTGCAGTTCCGTTTTTCCTCCCTTTAGGTCCGCATGGGACCTAAAGCTGTTTGCCACTAGCTGGACACCTCTGATGAATGGTCAACTGTATCTAATGACTTCAAAGCATAACCTGGCTCAGTAAAGATAAATCATGTTTATTTGTCCTGCTTGTGCGAGTAAAAAGACATTTACTTGAATTATGTGTTCTAACTCATTTTGTATCACAGTCCATGACATGTAGCTCACATTATGCTCTTTTCATTATGTTCTGAAGATATTTTCACTGTGAGAAGCAAGGTCTCTGTATATCAAAGAGTGCATTCAAAAGCATATGCAGATGCATATAGCGCACAAAATAACCCTGTCAGATAACAAATAACCATGATTATACATTATACAATTTATACAATTTTCAGCTATTGTCAACTACCCAAGACCCACTGTTTGCTGTGCTGAACAAACCACAAGCATGCTTATTTCATCAAACATTTGCCTGTACCAATTTGTGGAATAATGGCAAATAGATTTGGTTATGTGGTTTCAGGTAACAAATGACATACTGGTATCTTTAAAATATGACACAATACAGACCAAATTCAGAATTCCATCTTTGTTTTTAGCTCTGCAATGTAGCTATGTATGTCATACAGTGTCCAAAACCACATAGCAAGTCTGTTTGAGAATAGTTAACACCTCTGTGCAATTTAAGACAAGTATGTGATGGTTTAAGCATGCATGTAACCTAGCAATCTTTGTAAACTTTACTACCTTTGTAGGTCTGAACACCATATTTGTGTTAAACAGTCAATCATGTGAAGAAACATTCCTGTAAATTAGTCTAAGTTTTATAGCTGACTGCAATTATTTTCTGCAATTGTTATCAAACGCAATGTTATGTTTACAGCAAAATGAGAATTTTTGCAAGTGTAAATTTCATCCTTTTAGGCTTGTACTTTGACAGCTGCATAAAATTAAAAAATTAATTATATGCAATTAATTAATAATATATATTTTTATCATTACTTGGAGCTGAAATGGCATGATAGTGACATGCCCAGCCCAGTTATTGCTTTAAACATCTCAAATGCAACAAAGATGGCAACAATTTCATTGACCACTAAACCCGTGCTGAGAGTTCATGTAGTAATGTAATTGCATTTGTCATTCTCATGTGTAGTGTGTCTGTTACTTTAACTTTAAAACCAGCTCACCTTTACCCATAAGATATTATGCAGGAAAAAAGCGTTCCTTCGTGCCCTTTTAAACTGGAACAGGAGAACAAAGAGGAATGATTTTGAGATGATTTATTTAGACTTGGAAAGGCTTGTGTTTGGACAGGCAGTTAAAATGATATAGAAAATGACGTAATCCGAGAGTGACAGGTAAATCCTGACAGAAACTGACACTTATAAAGAGAGAGACTGAGAGTTCAGAGTAGGCAAAGCCATACGAATACAAAATATGAAATCTGTGTTATGGATGTGCCATCTAACCACATACACACACACTCACCTCACAAAAGCACAGGTTTTATGAGGATGTAACTAAAAGCTGACGTAAGGACATTCTGCTCCTGTGTTGAAGATTAGTAATAATACTTGAATTTGATATAAAGCTACATATAAAATATATAATTTTGTGTATTAACGAGGAAAAACACACTATTAAATGCCTTTCACTACTGAAAATTTGTGTGAACTTCTTAAGCATGTTCAAACTGTGCAAACAGGCCTGTAGTGAAACAATTCAAATAACTAGAACACGGGTAACTGAAACTAGTACAACTGGGAAAAGGTTTTATTAGTTGATATATTAAAATACTCTTACATAATTTAACCATGTGATGTGTGGAACTGCATATTCTAGAGGATGTACAAGAACTTTTTGAGCTTGCAGTTCAAAAACAACATGCAGTTGTGTGGACTAAGAAAGATTGAGTATATTTTTTGCATTTTTATTTCATGCATTCACTGGACATGACAAATCCGTAAAATAATAAAACATGTCTGAAAAATATATTTACGTGATATATGTGCAGGGATTGACATAGGTGGTACGCAAGCCCAAATAGACGTAAGTGGTACGCAAAAAGCGCACCAATTTTCAGTCTTCTCGTCTTCACAGCACAAATGCGTACCAAATTTGTGACTTCATACTGCGCATAACCCCCCACGCCCCGGAACCACGCCGAGGCATAGACCCAGGCACGGACATCTGGAGCCCGGCGCGCACATACATATATATATATATTAGGTAAACATATAATACCCCATGATACTGAGGGGGCTGTAGAATGCTTTAAGCCTTTGCGGATCAAAATGTAATAACAAATGTAAAAATGAAAAGATTCATTTTTCTCTATGCACGCTGGAGCCACACTGACCCCAGTTTAATGTCTCCATCTACAGCTATGAGTGGTGTACTACATGCTGTCTATTTTTTCCCCAATTTAATTTTATTCTACTGGGCAGAACTTCCGCCGGCGCATCCAATGCACAGAGGGAACACGGGATGTGCTTCTAAACTTCCTCGCCATTTAGGATGAGATTTTAAAACTCCCACCTCCGTGGATGTTTGAAACCAATCCACGTGCGTATATGTTTTTATCAAGAACTCTATAGGTTAGCTTTCAGTAATTGACATAGCAGTTATCCAATCATAACTGGAAATGGTGTGCTTATGACCAATGGCTGTTGAGGACGTCGTGTACGGTCTTATAAATGACACAAGGTGACAGCTTTACTCGGTACTCATTGACTATAGAGCCAAGCTTGTCCTCACTGTCTCTGGCCCTTTCTCTGTTAAACTGGTGAGTGGAACGTCAGCCTGTTGCATCTTGTGCATTATGGTACTCGTGTCTGTTTTAACAGCGGTATTCTGTTATTTCACTGTAGAGCTCTGTTTCTAGCCTGGGTATCTAGGTGAAGGGCTGTATGAGGCAGCCATTCAATGAGGCTAACGAACTAGCCTCATATCTGCTAAAGTAACTGACAAAGTCACTGAATGGCTCACTGCTGGAGTGTCGGGGCCAAGACGAACGTATTTGCATTTAAAATCGTTATTTAACTGGTCATCTGCACAAAAGCCATAGTCCTGGCTGGCTAAATGTCCTCTCACCTTGCAAAATGTCTGACTTTCATGCTAAGCCTCCCGGGCCTAGTGGACAGGCTGTAGAAGTTACAAGACGTGTGCTTCTGTTGTCAAGGGCACGTTGGTGCCTCACGTTTTTGTACATTAATTCTTCATTTATATTAACCCGTTTAGATTCCCTCTGTGACTCTTAATGTAACATTAATAAGTGGTTGTTCGTGACCTTCACTCAGTGTCTTTGAGAGTCTTCATAGCCCTGCCCTGCGAAAAATAACAGATTAACCATATGAACTCTTCAGGTAACTAAGTTGATGTTTCTTATGAATCTGTTTTGTCTCATGGTTGAAACAACCGACTGTAGCAAGTGCTACTAAAAAGCTCTCCCTGCTGGTTGTCTTTGCACATTTTTTAATAGGTGCAAAAGATTGTCATCTGTTTCACCCGTATAAAATAACAGATCGGTCGTGCAAAAGTGGCTTAGTGTTAATGCAACTAAAATAAATGCAATAAAATAGCATCAGATGATAAAGGTAATGAGATTAACATCCAGTCCATTCGCAGATCAAACTGTGGAGTTGTATATTGTACAAATCTGATTTATTGCATAATGAATTAGAAACCTAAACATAAAGGATCTACAGAATAGGGGGAAATTAGTGTTATGGCCACAGGTAGAATGGATTTTCTGTAGCATTCAGTCCTACATTGCTATTATATGTAATAGCACTGTAAAAATTGCATTTTCATAGTATTCGTTTTAAACAGTTGTTGCAGAGGATGCATGTACAGACTTTAACTGTGTTTAATTGATCAAGATAATGTGCATTGGGAAGAATGCTAGACAGACTCGTGGGATCCACAACTGTTAAGTCCATGCTTCACTTTTCTAATCGGTTTGGGCAGCAGCCCTTGGACACTCAAGGCGTATTGCTTGTTGCAACTCTTAACTGTCCCCATGTTACTTTGACCTGTCAAACTTACTCACCTGATGTTTTTTTCCCATGCATTTCTTTCAAGTCAAATGTGTGTAAACATTTTTAGTGCTCACTCTCTTGTCCCACAGCTAATACTGTGTCCACAGTTAAAACCCCACAAAATTGATTGTGTTTTTTTTTTTTTTTTTGTGGCATCATGAAACCCAAAGCATTTATATACGTCTTTCGTCATAACTTCAGCCATAATGGACAGTGTTAAAAAATCATCAGGCAAAATAGTGTTTCATCCCAGGCTGTTCCCTGAATGGCTGCCTTGTTGCTCGGTCAGAAAATATTAATTTTAAAGGACCAATAACAAAGTTTAATTCCAAAACTGTTTTAGGGAGGGTTTAAAAAAAAGAGCTCCATGTTTAATGCAGTGATTTTCTCTAAAAATGTGATTCAATCCTAAAACAACTTTCTTTTCAAGATCTACATTGTTGGACTTTACACTCAAGAAAATAAATCTCATCAGAACGGAACAAGGATGGAAACAGAATGGGAATGGTCATGTATAATAAGTGGTGAGGGTGTAAAATATGAATGGCCCCTTTTAAGGGAACACCAACATGCAGTCAGTTTAATAGTGGAATCATTCAAAACTTCCATATGTGCAGAATCTTTTTGTACATAAAATGAAGGCCTATGCACATGTTTGCATTTTCAGGGGCTTAAGAAGATTGGGGTGTTTCTTAAGCGCAATGTTTAAATTGAACAGCTTTAGCAATCAGCGCTAAGCAGCAGCTTGTGCTGGGTCACTGAATTAACTGGTTTAAATTGGAATGAGGGGTTGGTTATCAGTCTTGGACTGGACTTTTTGCCCCACTTCTTGACAGGATCAATGCTTTTGTGTGTAGATGTCTCCCTTTTTTTATTTTGGATCTGTTTAACCTTGTTTTCACCTCTACAGGTTTCAGATATGTACGCCTGTGCTAAGTTTATCACCTCTCCAGCTGTGGTATGTATTGTTTCTGGCAGTAACTAATGTAGACTTGGTTTAAAATGTCATTCAAACCTTAAAAAGGAACGTGACTGAAACTTGTTTTTAAGGCTTATCTTGAGGATATTCATGGCCCCTTAATGAGTGTGGTGTACTGGTAAAAAATTATTCTGTATTTTCTTTAACCCTGGTTTGGTGGTATCTTCTTTCTCAGCTGCGTGGAGGCTCCAGGGTCTTAGCCCGGCCTGCATCAGCATGCATCTTCAACAGACCTGAAACCAGAACTGAGCAGGCAAGTTTTTTGTAGTCCAACTAGAGAACTGGGTAAGGGTTAAACTATGTCTTAAGTGGTTTGGGGTGCTTTGTTAAACAAACATATATTTTTTTAAATAAATAACTTTTTTTAAATAAAAAAAGTTTTAAATAACCCCCGCTCCCACCCTGCTCTTTTTTGCCCATTAGGCAGCCCTGTTGCCTGTGAGTGAAGCATCCCTCCTGAATTTGAGCCGGAGCTTCCAAACCAGTGTTGTGTCCAGAGACATCGACACTGCAGCCAAGTTCATCGGTGCTGGTGCTGCCACGGTTGGTGTGGCTGGATCAGGAGCTGGAATCGGAACTGTGTTCGGGAGTCTCATCATTGGCTATGCCAGGTGAATTCTTCAGAAAGGGGCATTTGACAGCCAGATGAAGCTTGTCTTTTATTTAGTGACTCCATAAATGAATGAATACCAGTGCATATATAATTCTTAAAATACTATAAACTGCATTTGGAGTAAATGTACTAAAACAATGTTCAATTGTAGTGATATAAAAAACAAAGGTGCTAGGAATGTTGATATATTTTGTTAAATTTTAAATATCATTGTAAAATTATTGAGCAAGAAACTGTGCACCTATTTGTACCAATGTACACTGCAGATTTGTGTCAAAAAATTCCATGTATATCTGTACAGGGTGTCCGTGGGGTTTTAAAAAGTATTAAAAAGTGATGAATCAAAATTGCCAAATTTAAGGCCATTAAAAGTGTTACATTTGGTTTTAGCGGTATTATTTTTTAAAAAATAGGTATTATAGGCTTTAGCGTGTCCCTGCACATAATCAAATATCCTCTTCTCAATCCTGAAGTCGGATTAAAGTTTTCCGTCGCTATGACTGATTTCCATCCATGTAGGGCGCTAAAGCTCAATTTTGAGATTGATGCAGATCAGAGAAAGTTTTGTTATGGATAAACAAGCTTTGGCAGACAAAGTTCTGGTAAGGCTGTCTTTTTCCTTGGTTAAATTACTATTTAGTTATTCTTCCTAAAAATAATAAACATTATGGTTTTGGCAGTTCGCGTAAATATTGATGGCTGCGGAGTAGCCCACAGGCTACAAGCTGTTTCCCGACAGATTTTTTTTTTTTGTTTGAATGCATGAGTCTCAACTGTACGCTATGTTTGATGCTGACGTCATATTCAGTTGTCGTTCGACAACCAGCTAGTCAACTGGCTTATGTCCAGACAACCATCAGCGTTGTCATGGGCAAATGCAAGTTTTCTGACCGCTGGGTGAAAGACCCTGCGTTTAAGGACTGGCTCTAGCCTGTAGTAGGGAATAGCCCTCAGGCTTATTGTTCAGTATGTAAAAAAAAAAAAACAAAAAAAAAACATGGATGTCAACTGGATGGGAGCTAGCGCACTTTGGTCGCATATAAAATCCACTAAACATAAAAATGGAATGCGCAGTCGGCGAAAGCACTCAACTTTCTGTGCTGCTGCGCCAGTTTGTTGGAACTATGTCTTCGTTGCACATTTTATGTCGTTTTATTTTTACTCACTAATGTGCAATATGTGGTCAACATCAGTGAGTCCGTAAATCTGTTGTACAGCGTTATATGTCAAAATCTGCGTAAACGTTAGAAAGGTCATTGATTAACACTTGCAACTTTGTGTCGTGATGGTTTTAAAAAAAAAAAAAATCCCAAGGTAGTAAAAATTGTATTAAAAGGTATTAAATTTAACTTAAGGATTGCTGTATATACCCTGTCTGTAGGACCTCTACAGATATGCATGGAATTTTTTTAAACAAATCTGATTAGATGTAGTATCAGCCATGTCTTAACATACTGCGCAAACATTTTGCAAGATGAATTTCTTAATCCAGAAGCATGCTTTATTTGAATACCTGGTCATCGCTAAGCAGAACTTGAACATTGTACTTGAACTCTTTGCAGTCTGTGATCTTAGTAAAAGTGACCCAGTTTTGTTTCAGATACTTGCATAACATTTTGTTGACTGCATCATCTGACTGCGTATAGGCTTCAGCTAGTTCAATAAGAATGGGATTTATTTTTTGTGTCCTGAATGATTGGAGCTGTAGGTAATTTCTAAAAGACTGACAAATATAACTGAGAAAGTTACAAGTGTCAACAGTACAGTATATTGTGTTCAGATAATTGCTGCAGAGACCATCATAACTGTCATCTTTCTGCTATATTCCCTACAGGAATCCCTCTCTGAAGCAACAGCTTTTCTCTTATGCCATTTTGGGGTTTGCCCTTTCTGAGGCCATGGGGCTGTTCTGTCTGATGGTGGCGTTTCTTATTCTGTTCGCCATGTAATTTAGACACCGGTCATTTTCCTTCCTTCTCCGTCACCTTCCTCCATCATGGGAGTGAAATCTGATGTGCAGCTCATGAGGCCCTGGCATTGCCATTCCAACAAATTACTAGAAAATCTACCTTTGTATGTTTCCTCTTGTAATTTTTTTTTTTTTTCTCCCCATGAAGTTTTATGTAAGATCTCACTGTTTGGACAGTCTGTCTAAATAAATGGTTGGGATAACTTTCTGTTTATGATCTTATTTCACAGTCATGGTAGAAAGCAAGTTTATAATCCAGTATATGTGACTTCTGTGTTAAAACGTACTGTTTGGCCCTGGTGTGCTAGTGCTTTGTTAGAATGAAACCCTGCAACTACGTTGGCTCTTTGTGGGTGAGACTGACCTCTATTGCTGTAGTTTTGTGATTATTTCCTAGCTATTCAAAAGGGCTGACTTAGTTCCCAGGTATAGTTCTCAAACATTAGTTGGTATTTCCAAACAAGTACTGTTCTCAGTCATCCTGATGAACAAATTTGTTACATAATGAACCATAATTAAGTAGTAATTACTGCAGTTTCAAAAAATACGTAATCTAATTTTAATAAGGTCCAATTTGCAATGGTTTTACATAGTTAAGACTGTACTATACCAGTTACCTGTTTCTTTTTATCACTGAGTTGTGTTATTTCTTTTCAATGTTTAAATTGAGCTTGCATTAAGTTCATATTACTATGATGGTCAACAACAGAGCTTTTAGCCCAAACAGCTACAAGCTCTGTGGTTGACTGGCTATAGCAAGATCATTTGGCTGGCAATGTCTTAAATCACTTCCATTTATGTGTTTGTGCTTTAAAACAATCTAATTCTCCTCACAAAAATGTGTATTGATAAGCATGTGTTCTGCATACCTCTTTGCTCTAGGTCAGTGGATGATGCAGCATCTCATGCAAAGCTAAACACACTGGGCAGTTCGAAGGCTGCAGAGATTAAGTGACGTCACTGTTGATCGTATAGTCTTGGTATTAAATATTTTCTGATTTGTAGCTCAGAAGCTACTGCAGATCAAGTTACATTTTGTACTGGGCCTAAAATATGCATTTTATCAAACGCACAGCAAGGTGTCTTGGGGACCTATGCAATTCCCCTTTTCAGTTTTACAGGAGTTATTGCAATTGTAATAGGCACTCTAAGGCAGTGGTCTCCAACGCCCGGGCCGCGGACCGGTACCGGTCCGTGGGTCATGTGCTACCGGTCCGCGGGCTGCACAGGAAAAAAAAAAAAACCGTGGATGTTACCCGTGTTATGTTGTCGGCTCGTTGTTACAAAAATGCTGTTAAAGCTGAGAGTACACATTGGATTTATGTTTATTATATTTTAAAGATACCCCATTATTATATATTTAAAATATCCCCATTTTTATGCGTATAAATACGTATATTTATGTGCCACTCCTTAAAGGCCGGGCCGTGAAAATAGTTTCTGATATAAAACCGGTCCGTGACGAAATAAAGGTTGGGGACCGCTGCTCTAAGGTAAAAATGTGGATCCTACTTTTTTGTATCCTATTCCTCCTATAAATATTTCCTTGAAACCTCAAGGGATCATGATGTAATTAGTGGTGTGTGTGTGTTTGTGTGGTGGGGAAAGGTGCTGGGCATCAGGCAAATGGTAAGCCCCAAAAATCCCTAAAGAATATACTGTATGCTTAGGCAGAGCACCTATTGCGCGCATCTTTGAGAGCGAGGCTGCTACACATCAGATGTGTCAAAATAAACCCATGTAACTGAACAGGTCTAAACTAGATATAAGCAGTCCATGAGGCCTATGTGAGCACATGGGCATTTTTTTAAATAGATACATATCCAGTTATGAAATATTGGCGACCAGATAAACCAAATATTAACGAGTGATAACCAACATTTTAATTATTGGTAGAAACTTGGAAAATGTGGAGATATCAATATACAAATACTGAAGTGAATGGAACTTATTGGTGACTTCCTACAGACTTATTCTAAAATGATTTGGGTATAGTTTCTCCTCAAAGATCTACACACACTACCCCATAATGACAAGGCAAAAACAAC
This sequence comes from Hemigrammopetersius urotaenia, assembly GCA_037974485.1. Taxonomy (NCBI): domain Eukaryota; kingdom Metazoa; phylum Chordata; class Actinopteri; order Characiformes; family Alestidae; genus Hemigrammopetersius; species Hemigrammopetersius urotaenia. The sequence goes on from JBBPDC010000028.1 coordinate 8,569,853, forward strand.
TTTTTAGAAAGAAAACAAATATTGCCAAAAGCTTGTTAATCCAGTGTTTCATAAATATTCACACCCATGTCTTAACATTTTGTTGTAGCACCTTTGGCAGCAATCACAGCCTCAAGCCTTCTTGGGTGTGCCTCTATAAGTTTGGCACACTTGTTCTGGGGGATTTTCTCCTATTCTTCCATGCAGATCCTCTCAAGCAAAGTCAGGTTTGATGGACAGTGCTGGTAGATAACCATTTTTAGGTATTCCCGGGGATGTTCTGTTGGATTCAACTCTGGACTGTGGCTGGGCCACTCAACGATATTCAGACTGCTCCTGAAGGCACTCATTTTGTTATCTTGGCTGTGGCACTGGGCCGCGGATCACTGATGGGCCGCAAAGGCTTTTTATTGGGCCGTGAACCTAAAATCGAGACCGCAATTGGTTATTTAATATCATCTAAAATGTGACCAAGTGGTCCATGGCAACATGCTGTGATAGATGGCTGGACTTTAATGTAGAAGTTTTTGAGTACCATTGCTTTATAACTTCAGTTTCTGCACTTCAACTTCAGTTTCGTTTTTAGGAGTCGTGCCTATAGAGGGCGTTGTGTTTTTTCTCCTTGGCTGTAAAAGGAAGTAGCTGAGAGAAATAACACGGTAATGAAAAGACTCATCAAAGCGGAGGTGGAAACGACGGTTGGAAAGGGTTGTGTTTCTGCTTGTATGTGCATTTTTACGTTTCATTAACTGCTTGGTCGATTAGCGTTAAGTCATTTGCAAGAAAAGATATCATAAACACGGTATGTTTCAGGCTGGGAGGAGAGCTACGGACGATGGAGTCGTGTCTCTCCGTCCCGCCGCACTGTAGCTTTTAGTAGATCAGTTTCCTGAGCCAAGAGACCCACACACCGGCGGCCGAGGGAGAAACTAAAGCCCCAGGCGGATCTTTGGGTCTGTCATTGAAGCAAGAGATGGCGGACAGCGTTGGAGAAGGACCCAACGGAGCGGTGGGGACGAGTCAGGGCAGCGGAGCCCAGCTGTCAGCGAGTTTAGGACACTCTCTGCCGGGGCACACGGCCAGCGGAGCCAACCCGACCTCTCCTCCTCCTGCCGCCGCTGCAGAGACCGGCCTGGCCGCGGTGTCTCCTGCCATAGCACACAATATCACCTCGGTCATGGAGAGTGTGGCCGTCCTCAGCCAAGCTGTGAACTCCAGTCTCTCGGGTCCTGCAGTCCTTCCCCCACCCTTGCCGCCTAGCATCGGCTTGGGGGTCCACGGGGCGCCTCCGAGTCTAGCCGGAGCGGGCCTCCTGTCCCAGATTCACGCAACGTCCTGGGACCCCACACTCAGCACCGACTGGGACAACGAAAAAGCGTCGCAGCAGTGCATTCTCCGGATAAAAAGGTAGAGGGTTAACCCAGGGAGGTTTCCTTGAGATGCTTTGTAATTCAGTTAAGTGTTGAGATAAACACAACTTTCCTTCATGGGCTAAAGTTAGCCTTGCTAGCCCATTAGCTCTACCATATGTTTACACTGTGAACAACTAAGCTTAAACCACACATATGAGGCCGATGGTTAATGAACTTGGAAAATGCTTTTGAAGCAAACTAACACGCACAGTTATTGTAGCTATGGCTAGTTTAGCTATCTGAGCCAGTCCGATATTATGGCGCACAAGTTTCTGGGGAGGTTTCGCAACTCTTAAATTGGGCCATCCAAACTGGCAACATCCAGCCCACTTTTATTCATCGGTGCTTTCATCTACAAGGAGTTTGTCTACCTGAATCATAAGCACAATATAGCAAAAACACTGCTGCAGAGGAGGGATCTCCTCGTGTTGGTTAGGGTGGTCTCACAGCAGGGAAAATGTGTAACTGCTCTACTGTTCATAATATGTTTTCGAACAAGTACAACACTGCCAGGACTGTAACATGCAATGTTAAAATAAATGTTCTTCTATTTCCATCTATTATTTAATTGTTTTCGCAGTGAACTTTCTGATTTACTTTAATGGCTCAAAAATTATATGAAATAATTACAAATACATTTTACAGTACTTTTTTTAGATAGCTCCAAATCTATGAATGAATAAAAAACTATCTCCTTAGAGTATACTTTCCCATTTAGAGAAAATATTTGATCAGTTTATTTAGGATATAGAAGGAATTGTAAGACAGATGTATTTGTTTAAAAATCTACCACTGTTTTCAGCATAACCAGTAAAACTCATGAGCCGTGTTCAAAATTATTGGTTGTTTTGGTAGCAAATAAAAAAAACATTGAGGACATTGTGACTCGTCCTTGTCACCACAATAATAATTGCCATCTGCTCAAATAAACATGATCCACTCCAGACCAGAATAATGTTTTAATCAAAGAAAACAAATATTATTTACTGTTGCACCTTTTGGGAATTATAGGGAAGAACATGCAAGTATTATTTTATGCATTAGGTTGAAAACTATTGTGCAGGTGTTTTTCTTTATTTAAAACATTTACCCTGCAGTATCAGCAATAGGGATGGGAAGGCCTGCACAGCCAAGTCACACTTTCAAAGCAGCTTGTAACACATAGTTGGGCACCTCAGGATGCATATGATACACAGCTTCCCTGTTATAGAACTTTGTGCTGAACTTGGCCTGTCCCCGTTTGCTATTTTGTTGCATTTAATGAAGCCTTATATTTTTATATCTTGGCAAGGAACACAGTGAGCAGAAATATTACCTTGTTTTTTTGTTTTTTTCCTTTCACCCTCATTTTCTTTTAACCTGGTCTGTTTTTCCCTCCACACACAGAGACATTATGTCGATTTATAAAGAGCCTCCCCCTGGGATGTTTGTGGTTCCTGATCCTCATGATATGACCAAGGTAAGTATAAAAAATGTTTTAAGTTTATTATAACAATTTAAGTTTGTTATAGGCAGAATGGTTTTGTATTTGGTACTGTATGTTGTCTGGACAGTTAGAGTAGAATTGTTCACAAATACTAATCATGTAATGTGGAAAACATGTAAGGTTAGTGAAAGCTGTCATTAACTTTAATGAGCATTTTCTAAGGCTTAGGATGAAACTAAAGCTTGTGTGAAAGACTCAGATTTTCTCACATTTGTTCTCCCTAAAGACTGTTGGCCTAAGCAATGTGCCCTATATCCATGCGAAATAATGTAAAGTCATACTGTAGGTGTAACGTTCAGAAATCAGGCGACTTCATGGATGTCAAGGATAAGCCAGACAGCCTGTAAAATAAAACATGCAAATGTTTTGTGTATCTCATTTGTAAGTAGAAGCATTTACGGCTTCAGATAAATCATCTGATATCATCTGATCTGATATGAACTGGGCTTGTGTGTGCGTGGGTGGACCATAATGTTAGAAATAATAATCTCAACAAAAAAAAAACAGATTTTTCAAATCATAATCTGTGTTGAGCTAAATGACGCTAACATATCAGGTTGAGAATGAGCCTAAAATGAGGTTTTAATCTGGACATCATGAATTTCCTTTGTAATCTACTTAATATGAGCTTATCTCCCCATTGAAAACACAAGGCTTTGTTCATACTTTTGTTCTCCTGCACCCATTAAATGCATTCCTGAAACAAGCATGTTTGTGGAAAATGGATGCGACTGTGTGGAAAAATGTTTCATATACAGAATATGTTTAGCCGTGCTACACATTGAAATCATTTCACCACAGACATTATGTTGCTAGACATTGCACTTAAAGATTTGTCTTGTTAGCACCATATTGTTACCATATTACTGGCCCTGTTACTGCTAATACTATGGCAACATTAGTTTCAGCAAAGTGTCTCAGTTGGTCACTGTGCCACAATCCTGTGTCTTCCCCCATAGATTCATGCCCTCATCACAGGTCCTTTTGACACACCATATGAGGGTGGCTTCTTCCTCTTCTTGTTTCGCTGTCCACCTGACTACCCCATTCACCCCCCACGGGTTAAACTCATCACTACTGGGCACAACACAGTGCGCTTCAACCCTAACTTTTACCGGAATGGCAAAGTGTGTCTCAGCATTCTCGGGTAAGTGTCTCTTGCTACCTTGCAAAGTAATGTTGCTACATTAGCCTTTACCTCTTTTGTTGAATTACTGGCTTTTTGACAAAGAGCTAATGATGATTTTAGCTGCAGACCAGTCAGAACACCTATGCTGACCTCTGTCTTAGGAAGTCATGTTTTCTTTTAAGTCTTGCAAACATCAGGTTGTGTGTGGCGCTTACCTTGTGAAGAGATGGCATCAGGATGCACTAAGGGAGGAAGGCAAGCTGACAGAGGCAGTGTGATGCTCTGGGCAGTGTTCTACTAGGAAACCTTGGGCCCTGGCATTGACCCATAATGGCAGTGGTCTCTTCCAGAAAAAATGGTCTCTACCACAAAATACCCCATTACACTACAAAATTGTTCAGGATTGGTTTAAGGAACATGTCAAAGAGTTCAAGGTTTTGGATTGCTCTTCAAATTAGTTAGATTTGAGTCCTGTTTCCAAAAAACCTCACTTCCGGTTGAATGAACTTGCTTCCACTGCTCGCCAGTAACTTTGAACTGGGTAGTGCGATGTTCTTATTTTCATTGTTGGCCAAATAGGTAACTGAGCTGGCACCCTTGTGTAGGTTTGTATGGACTACTACTACCCTATGGGTAATCCTGCTCCAGGTAATTCTGCTATCCAGCATTACCTCCTCCTCCTCACCCTGATGCGCAAGCTGCCTGATTCCTTGGCTACAATGTGTTCTGGTAGGATATACATCTGGTCTGATTGTCTGGTCTCTCCTGTCATTTGTCTACCTACCCCCGATGGGTTTGCTTCAATACTCCACTGCAGAGCTTCTTCGGCGGTTCTTCCACCTGCCTACGCCTACGCCGGTTGCAGTACACCATCATCCAGACATTGACTTTTTAAATGACTGCTGCTTTTCTTACATACCTCTCCACCTTTCACCACATAATATATTACAGGGGAATTTAATATTCACATGGACAAGATTAACAATACTTTTACCAGTCTTCACATCTTGCCTTGAGAGCTATGGTTTTCAGCAGCACAAAAAAGTTCCCACTCTAACGACCACATTTTGGGTTTAATTTGTTGTTCTCCCCCCCTCGATTGTACTGCAGATGAACTCCCCATAACTGATCATTTCCTCTTTTCATGTAATCTTTAACTCTCTTTCTATTACTAACCCCCCATCTAATTTTTTCCCGAAATATTAACGACATAATTTAGATTCTCTTTTCGCTACTGTCGACTTTCATGCGGGTATTAAAAATCTAACCACGATCGGAAGAGCTGGCCGCACACTGTAACACTGGCCTTCATCATATTCTCAACTCCTTCGCTCCGTTAATAACCAGGTCAGTGTCCTCCTCCCGCTCTGCCTGAACTTCGGTTTATGAATGCCAAAGGCCGGCAACTTGAGAGACTTTACTGGAAAACCAAATTACATGTCCACAATGACACATACAAGAACCATGTGTTGCATTACAACGACTGTATATCTCAAGCCAAATCCAATTATTACTCTGGTTTAATCTGTTTTAATTAAGGTAATACTAAGTCATCTTTCTCATTGTTTAAGAACATTATTCAGACTCTCTACCATCTCATCTGCATTCAGTCTCATGTCATTTTTCTCAGAAAAAATCAAGAAAATTCATCAGCATTTCGGCTTATAATCCACCCCTAATATCCCCTTGGACATCCTCCACCTGCTCATTCCTATTCCTCCTTCCACCTCTCCACTATTTTAGACATTTCCGTAAGTCCAAATCCTCCACTTGCCAGTGGGACCCCCTCCCCACAGCTCTCGTTCCAAGTCTGCCTCCCTTTTCTGGCCCTTCATATCTTTGCTATCATCCATTCCTCTATCACCACTGTGCCAACGTCCTTCAAAACTGCTGCAATAAACCCAATACTAAAAAACTGGTGCTGATCCTACCAACTTCAATCAATTACGTCCTATTTCTTGTATCAGTCCTGTAATACTTGAAATAACAGTAGCTATTCAACTCCACTCTCACTATCTCATAACCTGTATTAACAGTTCCAGTTTGGTTTTCGCCTGCATCATAGTACAGAAACTGCTCTCATAAAATTCACCAATGACCTCCGCATAGCAGCTTATACTGGTCTACTCACCATTCTCATACCATTTGTCACACCACCCTCCTCAATAGATTATCCTCAGATGATATTACTCACACCCCCCCTTGACTGGTTTAGGTCCTGTCTCTCTTGCCGCACTCATTCAACTTAAATCTTTTACATCCCAGGCTTCCCCTGTTACTTCAGGTGTACCACAGGGCTCGGTCTTGCGTGTTATTACTTAGTCTTGGGTTTTATTGTTTATTGCAAGGCTATTCAACTTCAATATCAAGTGGGCAGAATATGAAAATCCCTGGGGGTTCGTGGGCCACACAGAATATTTGTCAACTAATGGCTAAATAATTACTCTTAATGATGATGGATATAATAGTATGAACGAATGACACATATGCACTTTCTTCAACTTTAATACTTTTACATAAGGAGCTTTTTAACCAAGGTCCATGTTTATATTTTGCTACATTCAACACATTTCGGACCCGCATCAGCCTTTACCACTACTGTGAAGTGGGCGTAGCAGCTGGCTTAGACTTACCTTCATCTTTTTTGTTCATGGAATTTGTCAGTGCCGCTTTAACTGTCAAAAATGGTCGTTTTAACGGCATCCGGTTCTAAACGAGAACTTTGGCCTTTAAAGTTGTTCGAGTAGATACATTGCCGAGCTAAAACTATGAAGGTTTTCCCCTCGCTGTGTGTGAGACTGGATTCTCTTCTCATCTTAGCACAAACCCCATTATTTCTAAACACCAAGTTCTTCAGAGGATAAACAGACCTTTGTAATGCTCTCACCTGTTTTCGGCAGCCTAACGGTTCTCTTCCATCTGCTGTTACGGCCAGCCTTTTACGCTCTGCTTTTTTAAAACGCACCCATTTTCTGACAAGACCTCCTCTTTCGGTTGGCATTGGCTAATAGTATAGCAACTTCTGTGCTCGTATTGGCTAATTGTATACAACACAGTGGATAACCAATCTTGGTGAAAGTAGCGGGAGACTACCAGCCAATCATGATCCAAAATCACACACTGATTTACTGGCCATCATGCAGGCCATAAAACATTTCAAGGGGGCCATATCTGGCCTGCGGGCAGCTAGTTGAATAGGCCTGGTACTTTGTTTTATTGTACGGTGTCCTTGTGTGCTAGAAAGGCACCTATAAACAAAATGTATTATTATTATTATTATTATTATCTGTGGGTCGTGCAAGACAAACTAGCCTGAATCCCCCATCTCACAACGTAAGATATCTCTTACCAGCTACCTCAGCATGCCTTTAGAGGTATTGTAGAATCCATGCCTCAATGTGTCGGGTTTATAGCAGCTCGATATTAGGCAGGTTGTAATGTTATGACTGGGTGGTGTACATCAAACTTACAGGGGGTCCTCAGGTTACGACAGTCTCGACTACGACGTTTCAAGTTTACGACACTCGCATAACTAGTTTGGTTGCGCGCCGCAGAAGAAAACACAGTTACGCGGTGTATGGTGGTGTCCCCAGTACACTTATCTGCACCATTTTTCCTGTTACTAGTGTACACTGTACAGTATATTCATGTTCTTTTCCTTTTCCTGTGGCTTAGTTGTGTTTTTATATGCTAGATTATGATTTTACAACTGTGTTAGGGTAGGTAAGTGACTTGGGGTTTGTTTTGACTAACACCAAAATTCGAATGACATCACTATCATAGGAACGGATCTGTGTCGTAACTCGAGGACCCTGTACTGCTACAGGTTGCAGAAATTGGTAAGGAGTAAATTATTAGTAAGCAGTGTCCAGGAAAATATTTTCATTTCTAGACCTACCAAGCCAGACGTAATTATCTGTGTTATCCAAGCATACAGGAATTCATTTTGCCACAATCTCTTGGTTAACATGATCACATGAAGCCTATCAGCAATAAGGACTTAGCTCAACATTATATTTTAAGTTGTGTGTGGAACTGTGTCTCATGGGACAAATGTAAATGTATAGATTTTTAAACACAGAAAAGATCCAGGGCTAGAAAAAACAATGTGTTTGTGTTTTTTAGCACATGGACAGGTCCGGCATGGAGCCCTGCTCAGAGCATCTCCTCAGTCCTTATCTCCATCCAGTCCCTGATGACCGAGAACCCTTACCACAATGAACCAGGCTTTGAGCAGGTATCTCCCTTCAAAATGTTTTTACAGCCTTTGATTTTACTGTTCCGAAGTGAGTGCTTTAATACGCCACACACTAGTTGGAGTTTTATTAGGTGCAGAGATTACTTAAATTGGACAGTTTTAGGCTGGCAGGCAGGACAGAAATTAGTATAATGATACGGTCCACCACCTCACTCTCCCAATATGGTTTTATATGTTAGATTTATTTTTTCAGAGTGTTGATTTTGAGTACTCCTTGGTTTGGAACTGAATGTTAAACTTGATGCACCTATGGTTTCTGTTTATTAGGAGAGGCACCCAGGTGATAGCAAGAACTATAACGAGTGCATTCGCCATGAGACCATGCGTGTAGCTGTCTGTGACATGCTGGAAGGAAAGGTGCCATGTCCCGAGGCTTTGTGGTGAGTAAGACTTCATGCCGAAATCTGTTATTTCTGCTTTTAAGCAATTATCAGTCATATTCAAAAACAAGATCGTCTGTAGGCCTAATTTAAATTTCTTTTGGCCACACAGTGGCATAGAATAGTTTCTTGCAGCGCCTGCTGAAAATGAAGTATGTTTGATATATCTTTAAATAGCTTTATTTTATTATAGTGAATAATGGTTGCGTTTGGGTATTCCTTCCACCTCAAACTGCCATGTTTGTGCTTTGCTTTTTGCAAACACTTCATAAACAGCTGGGTGCATTGTAGATTCCTTATGAATGGCAACTTATTCGCTGGAACAATTAGCTGAAAAATCAAATGTACACAGATTTTACTTACCCCAGATGTATGTTTAGAGTCCAAAGTTTGAATCTTTAGTTTTGAACTTTCGTGTGTTCACTTATGACTGTAAGGGGCCACTTTACTTTATTAAAAGATTACAACAACAGCTTGGGCTATCTGGGGTACTACTGAATTCTAAAGTATGTAACCAAAACTTCCCTGCACCCTCTTAAACCACGTTTGAGGTAGGCTAGGGTCATATGCAGAGTTATTGTAGTGGTGCAGTGGCTAAGCAGATTCAACACTGTAATGCAACAGAGGTGCCTCAAATGAAACTGTGTCAAGTGAGTGGAATAACATGAAGCCACAGAAAATAATAGTCCAGGCACTTTTCTGTTACATAAGCATGCATCCCGTTACCAAAGATTATTACCCTTTATTTTGTCATGTGATGATGTGTGTTTTACCCCTTTTCAGAGCATGCAGTAAGACCTTGTTTTATTTTATTTTAGGAGTGTGATGGAAAAGTCCTTCTTGGAGTACTACGACTTCTATGAAGGAGTTTGCAAAGAACGTCTGCACCTACAAGGACAAAACATGCAGGTATAAGTGACTCACAATAAAATTGATTCCCTGCGGATCCTTGAAAAGTATTGAAAAGTCTAGGAGGACTGACATAAAACGACATAAAATTAATTCTAGGGTGAAATGACACGTGCGTGTGTGTGAAGGACGGGTAAATGCAAATCCAACGAGATATGGTTGGAGAATGAGAAGTACTGTTGCTCGTTAAAAAAAACACGTTTTATGGTAGCTATTGCTCCAATAAATACAGTATGTGCCTTGTTGAAATCAACTAAATTCTAGGCTATTGTTTTTTTTGCCACTGTGATGGTTTTAATAAGTTTAAATCTCTGAGAATCTAAGTGATAGGGGATGATGATACCATTTGTTGTAACCCTAACCTTCATGGACACCCAAGAACAGAATGAATTTTCATAAAGAAAGCCAATTGCATAGGCCAGGCTTAAAATAGCAGAAAATAATCAAATATTTCACTTTGGCTAAATCCAAAAAATGTCTGCAGGAAACTTTCTTGACTCACTTCTAGAATTACCTGTCGAATGTCAGAGCCCTCACCCTATTACCTTCAATTCATTTTGTGTCCTGCTGTGTCCACACTTTTCTGTTCACTGCAGGATCCTTTTGGAGAGAAAAGAGGCCGTTTTGACTATCAGGGGCTGCTTGCCCGTCTCAGTGCCACGCAGAAGCGTTTGCGGGAGAAGTGCCCACCGGAGGACAATGATGGAGACTCGGACTCGGACACAAGTTCATCTGGAACAGACCCGGACAGTCAGGGCAGCTCCCAGCCATAGAGTGCCCGCTATGGGCACCCAGCTGGAGTCAGAGAAAGCACTTCTCTTTACCTGTTGCTCTGGACACTTTAAAGTAAGCAACACACAAAGAGCTTTGAGAGAATTTCTAGTATCTGGTTGTGACACACAGGGGTTAGTCTTTCCCCTGTTTCTTTTGATTGCTCCCTTGTCTCTCTCTCTCTCTCTCTCTCTCTCTCTCTCTCTCTCTCTCTCTCTCTCTCTCTCTATCTCCCTC
>JBBPDC010000028.1:8599485-8630931 GCA_037974485.1 Hemigrammopetersius urotaenia
TGTGTGTGTGTGTGTGTGTGTGTGTGTGTGTGTGTGTGTGTGTGTGTGTGTGTGTGTGTGTGTGTGTTTTAGCTAACTTAGCTAAACTGACAAACTGGCTGTTTGATATAGCTGTCTGGTATAGTCTGGCATATGTTTCACAAGTTCACTACAAGTAGAAAACAAAACACCACCAAACTCCAGACTTACCTGGAATGTCTAGGCTACAGTATGTAGCACAGAACTCTTCAATCAGTAGTCCCTCTCACCCAATAAAACCATGACCCCACCCCATTCCCTGTCCACTTCCACCATCACCAAACCTGTGTGTGGTCAGGTCACAATGCGAAAGCTAAGAAGGACTTTGCTTTGGTTCTCTGTGGGCTGTATTGATATGCCAATGCATTATCTTATATCTTATTTTAATCAGAATAACTTCAATTAGAGTGACTCAGAATCAAATTCTTTGTGAATATCAGTTAAGTAATTAATTGTATTAAGATAATAGTGAACATTTAAGGTGTATCCATATCTGTTCAGTATTACTATGCATATCTAAGATTAAACATCCTGATGCATGAAAACAGTACAGTATGTAACAAGGTCATAACGACATGAGTTTGCTGTTGCTCCTGTTTCCAGTCAGCAAACAGGTAACAGTCTAGACCAAAACACAAGTGTTTTATCATTAAACCTTTGATGGTTGACGAAGGTAAATCATTGGATGCCTTCACTTGTGATCAGTGGTCAACTGATGCCCTGATCTCTGATATTACAGCATAGCATATTTGTCTGTAAATTCTATATGATCCCTTTGGGTTTCCTCTATAAGCTTGATTACTGCAACTTTATTCCTCTTGTGTTGATTTGTGTGATGCAGTCCAGGATTTGACCTTTCGCCCCCTAGCCCAACTCCTCCAGCTCTTCCACTCCCAAACTGTATTGAAACCAATGGCTCCATTTATATAGAGGAGAGACCATAAAACCACTGACCTCTTTAAAGCCTGGGAGTTTTACCTCTCTGGTTGCCAGAAATTATGACACCATGGGAAAGAGACATAAATAAGCCATACACAGACTTCAATGTGCTATTAATCAATCCCCTAGCTAGGTCCTATTCAAGATTTCTCTAAATACCTTTCCAAAGTTAAAAATCCAAGGTGAACAACTTGAAATGAGCAACTTTATATGCTTTCAAAATATGATTCTAGACTAAATATTAAGATTTAAAAGGAAAAATAAGAGTTGAATTTATTTTTTTTTCATTAATTACAAGTGTAAGTGTATACAGGTAGTTCAGGTACAGGCTTTGGGCTCTATATGTGTTACTATTTATTGTCATTGTTCTTCTTTAGGCTCACATATAATATATATTACTCTTGAGACTTTGTTTGCTTGTGTGTTTAAGAACTATGGGATCTACCTGGAAGTATAGTCTAGAAAGGACCACCGAACGAAGTGGTATCTGAAATACCTTACAGATCACGGTTCACTTCGGTTCGGTGGGCTAGGACCCCCCACTCGGAACCTAATAAAACTCGCCGTGGCAGAAAGCACAACATATTGAGGACATTGGAGCTTTTTTATGCATTTCGCTACAAGAAAGTAATGCACATCTTTCCCACGCCGAAGCCCTAAAAGCGCCCGGTTCACTTTAACGGGCTGCTCCGGGATGAAATCAGCCTGGCAGACAGACCTCACTGCAATGCAACGAAAACAAGGTTGAAGTATAGGGGGAAAAACATGCAAGGACCCCTGCACTTGCACGATCAGCCCCTCGGCCGCTCGGTGTTAGTCTATGAGGAGCCATTTTCTGGGAAAAAAAAAACGAGGTCGGTGCTGCCGCCACGTGTACAATCTGCAAGCCCTTCACCACTAGCGAGCCGTTGTACTACTGTTTACTGACTCCTCGCTTCGCCATGAGCGCGCCCCGGCCCCTTTGGGGCTAATGTTTCACAGAAATAAGCAAACAGGGTACGCGCTCGAAGGAAGAGTCATACGTTAAGAAAAATGTACAGGTAGTGTTTCTTCGAATGGAGGGGCTTGTGCAACAGTTGATTTCGCCCACTTCCTGCTGGCACAGGCGACATGCCTTCACCAGGCCCTGCGCTCTCACAGTCCTCCATTTTGACTCGATTGTCAAGCCTGTGCGTGCCTCACTGAGGCCAACTGCAACCACCTCGACTCCAAACACTCCTGTCCACACACATGTACGCGGAAAAGTGTAGTTTTTGGGGCGGCGAGTTGGTCCTTCCATGGCGGGACGTTGTATCGCCACTACTCACACAACCATCAGATACAGTGTCTAGGGGGTCGTGTTTCAGTTGGTGGGCAATGATTAAAACTGAACCAAGTAGGCCACTCAGACCGGCCAAAGCACTTAAAAACCAGACACAATCTCTCTGTCATTCTATAACTGCACAATAGCGTGATGAAACATATGGGGTGGGGTCCAAGCGGGTTTGAAATGGGTGAGTGATAGGTTTCATGATTTATTTGTAAAAAGGTGTCATTTTTGCACAATATGAACCTATTTGGGAAGGTGTGTCCCATACACACGTCAATTTCGCCCCAGTGGAGTCAGAAACATGCCTGCGAGTGTAAACATGCAGAAGCAGGCCACGTCCATTTAACGGGCAGCGTGACATTCAACACGCGGGCGTGCGTCCGGGCCCACGCGTGTGCGTATTTGTATGTGTGTGTGTGCGCGCGCGCGCGAGAGAGAGAGTGCTCGCAGCCTTAGACGGTGTTGCACGGTAGTCAAAGCGCATTGCACAGAAGGTTCGCTTCCCTAGCACACCCATCCGCTGCTTCTGCTGCTGTGCTACATACACACACCGAGGAGGACCGGCCCCTTCTCTAGCTACTCCGAGAGACCACGTGGTTTCCTCTTTGCAAACAATTTTTTTTAAAACTAAATTCGAGTCGGTTTAGAGGCGGTGCCATCGCCAGGCAGCAGGCTCTGTATGACAGTGCAGGGTACAGCTCTTAGGTTGAGGGGCAGAGAGAGAGAGGGAGAGCGAGCGAGAGCGAGCGAGAGAGCGACCGAGCGATTTTTTTTCTCCCGATCCCGCCATACTTCTACCACTATTCCACCATAACCACCATCAAATGAACTCCGATTGATAACCGCTTTTTTTCACCAACATAGTGCAGGGGAATAATCGCCAAGGATCGCTTTCAAACAGTCGCGGATTTTCGTCTTCACTCCTCTCCGCTGGACTTCAGCAGGGCTGCAAGCTTTTTCTCTTAGCCGAACTTTCCCCCTTATTTTTTATTATTCAGGAATCCGCCTGTGAACATTTTTTCTCATTTCTTTCGTTTTCACTCTCAACACGTTTTGGAAAAAAATCACGCGTGTGCGTACGTACTCATATTTTTTGTTTTTGGCAGCAGTCCTCTATCACCATCGTTATTTTTTTTTTCTTTTTTTCTTTTGGAATTTCTAGTGAGCTTTGTTTCTCAACAAAGTTTTATTTTCCTTTCTGAATTCTCTGGTTTTTTTTTGTTTTTGGAGGGGAGAATAGCAAAACCCTTTTTTAAATCTTCCACGATGAACAAGCTATATATTGGAAATCTGAATGAAAATGTAACCGCAGAGGACTTGGTTAAAACCTTTGAAGACTACAAGATCCCTTACTCTGGGCAGTTTCTAATGAAAACTGGCTACGCGTTTGTTGATTGCCCGGACGACCAATGGGCTATGAAAGCGATTGAAACATTTTCGGGTAAGTAATGCACTAATTTATTCCCAAATAACACACTTATTTTGCACAGCACAACATATAGAACACATACAACAACTCTTTCTCAGCCACCATGAAGTCCTTTTTATTGTCCATTTTTTGTGTCTCCTATTAATTTTCACTTAAAACAGTGCTATGTAAAATAGGATTGAACAATGGCGTGCAAAGATGGTTAACTTTTACACAGCTGGGCTTGCCAAGCCTGTTTCATGCACATCATCCAGCACTTTTCTTTTTACCCAGCCTTCTCTGACAGTCTTACTCGAACTACAGACTAATGAAGGCACCACTTACAGTTGCTACTAAAATTAAGATATTTGGTTGAATGAGCAAGAGCTACTGAAACCTGTCCTCACGTTCAGTATAACCTACAGAGCTCTGTTATAGTATCAAGCCTCACCCCTCCCCCTTTTGGCTATTAGGCCACCATAGTAAGCTTCAACACGTTTCTCGTAGCATGTATTGTACCCAAAAAGAAACCTCAATGAAATCAACACCGTGTGCATAGTAACTTTCCTTCCAAGCCCATTTATTTTAGTTTTGTATTTAACCTTCTGCCCCCACCCCCTCTCAAAAAATGCCTCTCTACGATTGTCCACATATGTTGCATGTGACGTGCTCTATATAGCACGAAGGTCGCCATGCTGTTGAATGTTTGACTTGAAACTGATTCGCCCCAGCAAAAGGGAAATTCATTGATTCACATTCTATCAAGCGATTGTAAATAGCATAGGCTTATTATGCACAAAAAGTGAATAAACGTAAATGAATGACTCCCATGATCCAAATGACCAGAAGAGCTTTATGTAGCCTATCCGCTCAGTGAACCTTGATAGTGTTGCAGGTACTTGAAATGTAGTCGGGGTCTCCACCATACTCTCCAGAACACTTTATACACTGTATCATCATTGTATAACTTTCCCCCCCTTAGTCCACATCAAGGCCATGTGCAGGCCCTCTTTCACGAGTTCTTTAAATGCTATTCAAGTATAGATCATTCACACTGAACACTGCTTATTTAGGGCCATTGGGGGAAAAGCTTATGTTTAAGATAAGCCACACATTTAATGCTTGCACTGTGAACCTTAGAAAGTCAATGAAAGGAATCAGTGGCCTCTTTTATTTATTTATTTAGCTTGGTGACATTTTTTTTGCTTTTCTCATTTTTTAGGTAAAGTGGAACTTCATGGCAAACGAATTGAGGTCGAACATTCAGTTCCTAAGAAACAAAGGTATTTATTTGGCTTTCTCCTCAATACTTGGCCAGTTGTGTACAGCCATGGTTAGATGTTTTGCTCTTTGTGTGTTTTGTAGAAAATGGTGCTTTTGCTACTGAATTTGAGCTGGTGCGTTTTTCAAAAAGTCTTCACCTTTTTTCATTTTGGATATAAATTTCTGTTGAGGTGCAAATTGCGTTACAATTAAAGACGGTGGACAAAAGGGCTGTGCTGCATCACGTGCTTTTACGGTGACGTTTTTTTCTGCTCCGTTGTGGCTCCATTGGTATATATGGCAATCATTCTTTTGTGTTTTATTTTTATTATTATACTTTTACACGTTACACATGAAAATCAACCCCACAGTGGATGCTGTGGCATGACTTGAAACAGCATATTTTATGCACGGAGGCAGGGCCTTTGCCTAAAGTAAGGCCTAGGCCTCGATGGATCTTTTGTTGGAATGAACCATAAGAACTAGGCTGCTGTGCATGAGAGATCGATGGACCAATAACGTGCTAGAAAAAGTCCTGTTGTTTTTAAAAGAAGTAGCATTTACGTAGGTTGCATATAATAAGACAAGTTGTGTAATACACGCCACTTTTAAAAGGGGTCCGTTTATGCTTTGTTTTTATTTTAAACCTAATCGACGCTCTCAAATAGTATAAATGCACAAATGGCTGCCGTGTAAGGCCTTCATAACGTTGTAAACACGCCTGTGGTGTTTACTGGTCGAGTTTTTACGTTTAAACATATACTGAAGGAATTGTGGCGAACCTGGGCAGGGCGTTTTGGAAAGGCTTACGTCCAAGACTGGTTAGGATTTGCTCTTTTCGTCTGAAATTGTGCTGATTTTCATTTATTCTAATTATTTTTCCCTCTCCCAGTGAGTTCAGATGAGAAAGCGAGAGAATATTCCAGTTGTCTAACAGCCTGGCTTTAAAAAAAAATCGCGCTCTCGCTCCACCCTGCCCACCTTTTCTCACCCCATTCTGGACCCTTTTAAAAATTAGCATTCAAAAGATTGATTCATTTATCACATGAATGCGAAGCCTTACACAAATTTACGGTTATATATTTTTTGCATATAGTCATTATAAGCAAAAATAAATAAATCTCTGAAGGTTTTACACTTCAGTGCATATATTTTGCACAAAGTGTGTATTCACAAAAACAAGCTCCGTATAATAACCGCCACTGAGCAGGTAGAGCTAAACCCAAACGTAATCCAATGCATATTTGGCCACTTTTGTGTGCTACGCCTTATTTAATAAACTATTTTACTAACCGTAATTTTTTGTGCTTTAAATGAGACCAAACGCTTGGGCCCATTTGTGTAGAGAATCCAAATCATACACGATTTTTAATCCACGTCCAAAGGATAAATTCCTAAGGACGAATTATAAACGTTCTCAGCTTCCCAGACATTTCACTGACGGTGATTACTTTGTTATGCATTCCTAGAAGGCTCCGTTGTTTCCGAACCCGTCCTTTGCCATTATTTGCTAATAACACGTCAATATTTAGAGAGAAAAGCGCTGAAAAACAGGTCTGTAGTTCAGATTTGAGTGACACGTGGTCGCCATGATGGTAAAGAGTAATCCAACGTCAGCAATTGAGAAAATGGCGCACAATGCAGCTCACTGGCCGGTGCGCCAGTTTGAAGGGAATTCTACATGAACAGGACACGTGGACGTTTCATGAAGCTGTATATTGGTATTGATGCACTGCTGGGACCTAAAAATTAAATAGTCACTATATCATTACTATTAGTAGTACAATTAGTAGTAGTAGTAACACCAGTAGCAAGCGTAGCGCTAGTAGCAAGCTATTTTGGCCCATTTGCGCCACAAAACTCTTCTAACCAAGACACGGATCTTTATTTTTCCGTGTCTTTCACAAGTGAACATCTTTTCCCTGACCACTGCCACGGGGTGTTTTGTGTCCCTTTAATTTCAAATTATTCGTGCAAGGTCGAAAGAAAAAGCTAGAACCTATTTTAGCTTACATTTTAATGAAGCTGAAGTTCTCACTGTTCTCTATGCGTAATTTTCTTAGGCTTAGTGTTTATTACTTGAGTCTCGTACCTATAATTTGAATTAAAACGACCATAAAACGTTGTACTGTCTACAGTTTAACATAACGTAATATATGCGTGTGAATGTTATTTTAACAACAATCTGGCGTGTGTCATTTTTTTTTCATACCAGCGTCCATTAAATCTCGAGCGTTTCTAAAGTACAGCACGAACTTTTTATTTTTATTTATTTTTTCGTTTTTAAGTGGTATTGACGACTGAATCGATAACTCTGTTATTAATCAACGAAACTGCTCAAATGGACAACGTGTGCTTTGCATGGATAATGCAGTTCAGTATGGGAAGGGGGTGGGGGCTATAGGAACAGGGCTTTCCCTATTGTGCACACCCCATGTGTATGATTACGTGGGTCCTTATATAAGTGGCCAGAAGTGGAAGGAGAAATAGTTTCTTTTGAAGTGTGACCATTGTTTAAAAAGGGGAAAAAAGTAATAAATCTCAAACATACACAGACTGCTTGTCTATATATGAAGTAGGGCTTGATAATCTAGAGTTAAAGTATTCCTAACTGCTTGGGAGAGACTATAGGGAGAAAGTGCTCTGCATTCAGCATGTTGCTGTGCATGAGTGTGTGGCATACATGCTCTAGGTTTGGTGAAGAAAGGTTGCATTTGTATGTGTAGGCTATTTCTGGAGCCTTGGTGAGTCGCTTTTGAAGTTTTGAGATCTGGGAGACGGGAAGTTCCACATGAGCCATTGAGAACCAAGTGTTAAGAAGTGTAACAATGGATCCTCAATCCAATGTCTTCCCAAGCACTACTGTCCTGTTAGCACCACCTCCTCAAAGTGTTTAGTCTAAATCAGTGCTCGCTTGAAAACAGTCATATTGATACAAATTTGTTTAATAAACAGATGTGGAATGCGAATATGATGGCAAATCAATTAGTCAAATCATCAGATGAATACTTTGGACTGTGAATAGGACATTGTTCACACGAGTTGTATGTTGACAATAGGTGTGCACAACAGGAATGCACCATTTCTGTGGCCTCCACCCACTTCATATACTGAACTGCATTTTGTCCATGTTTAAATTTTTAATTCATAGAGTAATTGAGAAAGTTTAGCTTGTGTAGTTTAGGGAGAAAATCTTCTGTTTAAACCTTTACATTTATACTTGTGTGTTTACACGTCTATTTTGTACACATTCATGCTTATAAGTGCAGTAAAAACGATTTGAAAATGTTCAAAGTCTAGCAGTATTGCTAGTTCATGGTGAAATATTAAGGTTACTTGTCGTTTTTATGCCATATGAAAACATAAAGCTAACTATGTAACCAGTAGTGGGACCTACAAGTGGAATGTGTTAATTGTTGTATGTTTTAGTTTTATTCCAGATCTAAATGAGTATGACATCATGGTCATTCGTTGTTCTTATAGTGTTGCATATCTGGGAAAGGATATAATCAAAGTATATGTTGAAAGAGACAAGATCAGTAATGCAGAGGCTTTGGATCATAATTGTATGTATGTCTCCAGACCTGACAGATGCACAAATACATGAATGTGCTTTAGACATTTCTCTAGTTACTTGAAATTTGCTACACTACTTGATAATGGATGGGAAATAAAAAAATATATATTGTAATATTGTTTCACACAAATATCAACACCGCAGAACCACCTATCAATATGTAATATTTAACATTTTGTAAATACGTCATTTCCTCTGAAGATCACAGCCTGATGGAAAGGAACAGCATGGGAAGCTTCAAGTGAGATGAAGGAGTCATGTGTTATTTTGCTTATGACTTTTTTCGTTTTAATATAGGAGAAAAGCCACACGGAATTAAATTCTAACACTTTCTGTATCATAAAATGTAAAGAATTGCGAAAATGTATTGTCATCCAAGTATCTTGCTGTTATCTCATGACCACCCTAATGGGTGGTGCTGTGGAATGAAGCCCCTTTCTGCTGAAGGGCTGAATGGGAAAGGTGGTTGGGTGCTACTGGTGGGGTTTGTTTTTGGTGAGTGTTCAGTTAAGAACGGACCTGTTCTCCCCTGCCACTGAATACATTCATTACAGTAATTGTTTGTTTTATAAAGCTATTCTGTAATTGCGGCCATTTTGTTCCCAGCCTTCCATTATGAGGGGCTCGTCTTTTAGCATTTGTAGAAAGCGATAGACCGTCATGTACAATGGACGGCATTTTGTGTCGTAATGTGCTGGTCATTGTTTAATGGGTGTGGAACCTATATTAAAGGGTCACTCGTAAAAGTGATCTGTGTTACTTGCATTTAGACAGAATGAGTAGATGGTGACTGTATTTGCGAGAATAATTTCTCCTTTTTGGACATTGGAAGGTTACAATGGCTATTTATACAATGAAAGCATTCAGAGATGAAGCACAGGGAAAAAGGGAATGGGAAACGTTAACATATTAAGGCGATGTATGTGATGGAATGTGGTAAAGGGAAACAAACTTTTTTAAAATATGTATTAAAAGCCAAACCATTTTATTGAGGGAATAGATAAGTGCATAGTGAATGCATGCCATGGGAGTCTTTATCTCTCTCTTTCTCTCTCTGTCTCTTTCTCTCTCTCTCTGTCTTTCTCTCTCTCTCTCTCTCTTTCTCTCTCTCTCTCTCTCTCTCTGTCTTTCTCTCTCTCTCTGCCTTTCTCTCTCTCGCTCACCCTCCTTTTCTCTCTGCCTCCACTCGTAATCGTAGTACTACAGAAGGGAGGGGGAGGGGTTCCAGGCAGAGGGGGGTGCGACCAATCAGTAGCCAGCAACACCTGTGTGCAGATTCTGAGAACCCGTTGACGGTGTTGCATGAGAGACCAGCTCTCTCTTTTTAAGAAATGCACATTATTTATCTGTTTGGTTTTTTTTTTTGGTTTTTTTTACTCTTTCCCTCATTCAGTTTAGCTGTGTGTGACACAAGCGTGCATGCCCACACACCCACCCACGCACACCCACAGACAATGGGTGAGCATCTCCAGCATTTGATTGTATTCCAGATATATGTGACTTTTCTGCCAGGCTAGCAGAATGTACATTCAGTTGTGGTCATATGACCAGTGCTACTCTCGGTAGGCTTGCTGATCGGAGTGGAGAAGAGCTGAGAAGAAGAGAGGAGAGGTGGGGGGTGGGCACAGGGATTGCATGGGCGTTGTACAGTGACACTTCCTCAAGGGCTTCCCTTTTCTGCCATTGTAGATTGCCTCTAAATGAGCTCTGTAGCGTTGGGTGTGGGTAAGGAAAGAAACTGGAGTGGAGTGAGGCAACCACGCTTATGTATGGACACTGACGGTGTGTAAGTGTTAAAATTTGTGCTGCTGTCTCTTTAAGGACACTCCTCCCCTTTTAACCCCTTTACCAATGTGCCTTTCCCCCCTATTCTCAACCATCTGTCCATTTTTTCCCGAGCTAGTCGAGTTGATCCACCCCTGTGCAGCTTTAGTTATCACCAACCACTAGCCTAAATAATAAATACACACACAAATAAACATGTTCTTAAATGGTTCTTGGCTTGGATGTAGCGTTTTAGATTAAACCTTTCATAATATAAATACTATGTACAAATGTAAATGTTCCACACTTGCATTTATGTGCAAAAAATGCTTTTTTTATTTATCCCACAAGTGGGAAATTTGCTTTGTCACATCAGAAAGTGGACAGTATAAAGTTATTGCAGCCATTTTGTTCCCAGCCTTCCATTATGAGGGGCTTGTCTTTTAACATTCGTAGAAAGCGATAGACTGTCATGTACAGTGGACGGTGTTTTGTGTCGTAGTGTGCTGGTCATTATTTAATGGGTGTGGGACCTGTATTAAAGGGTCACTAGTAAAAGTGATGTCTGTGTTACTTTTGTCAAGGCAGTAAATGAACAGTACAAAGTTAGGAGCAGCAACATTAGAATAGACTAAAATCAAATAAAAATAAAATACTATACCAACAGTACAGTAAAATAATGTACACTATACATTCTAGAAATATAAAATATGGACATCTGTACTATAAAATATATACATATGTATATGTAGACTGTATGTTGACTAATAGTGATATGTATGTACACAATGGGTAAATGTGTATATAGAGTGGATATATTATAGATATTTTATATTTCTAGAATGTATAGTGTACATTATATACTGTAAATATAAGTACACAGTAGATACACTTTTTAAATTATACATTTTGCCCAGTAATAATAGTTCCCCAAAAAAAGTTCCTCAATACATCATGGTAGTTATGTGCAATATTATTTGAGTGTTTTTTTTTTGTGCATGTATGGTCATCTGTAAAGTATTTGTCGTGGAGTCTGACAGCAGTCGGAAGGAAAGCCCTGTGGAATCTCTCCGTCCCACATCGTCGGTGTAGCAGGCTGCCACTGATGGAGCTGCTCAGTGCTGTCAGAGTCTCCTGCACGGGGTGGGAGATGTTGGCCACTCACCACCTCCACTGGGTCCAGAGGGCAGCCTAGAACAGAGCTGGCCCTCCGGATGATAATTTATGGTTATGGTTCTTTTATGGAATCACTTGTGTACGCAAGAGCAAGACCCGCTGTTTCCTTGCAAAAAAATAAAAGAAACAAAAAGTTTGGAAAAATGTGACCCCAAATAGTGCAGTGTTTGTATGCTAGTGAGGAGATTGTATTTTTCAGTGTAACTTCCCTGATTCTTCCCAATCCATATGTCAAATAACCAAGGAGGCATAATAAGACTGTCAGCTTTACTGCATCTATGGATTATGCTGAAGTGTATAATACTTTTTAAAAAAATGACATCAGGGCACGGCACAGAAACACTGAAAATGGGAACATTTGTGCTCAATTGCTGTATGTCGAATCCTATTCAAGCCCAAAGAACCTAGTCCAGGTTGGTACTGGCTAAAATCTACTGCTTGGCCACAACACTTACTGAGGTGAGCTTCAGCCTGGTGAAGCCCCCTGTAGTTCTGACATGTCCAGAGGGATTTTTTTTTTTGCATCAAGAAGAACAAAAAATAAAAGCTTAATGGTCATTTCTTTAAATGCATGCTTACAATACAACTTATATTACCACTGATTTAATAATTGAAATTCAAAATATAAAATTTCAAACATTTCCACAAGGTTTGTTTTATTTTATGTAATAAACAACTAATAATTCATTCAAATGTGCAGAAGTGTAATCTCTGTAGAGGATGTTTACTTGAGCTTCACTTTGCGAAAGCTTGTCTTGTGACCAGAGGCATCCAGACCATAGCATACAACTGCATAGATTTTAAAAGGTAAAATTAGCAGGAAATAGTTTTTTGCATTATGCTTGCTGGGTGCATATTATTGGCTTGCTGTGGGTCACATGGGTGATGACATGGCCAGTCACGTCAGTGGAGCAGGAAGTAATGTGCATAGACAGAAACATGCAAGAAAAAAAAAATGTTTCCTCAGCTCTCTGACCGCTCAGAGCCTCCAGCTGTGTAGTGTAAAATTCTGCACTGGCTGCTCCTTTAGCCATGTTTACATTACTTAATCTTGACCCTGCATTCATGTCCCTTTTCATTCTTAAACATTTGAATGAAATCTTTAGGTCAAAAACAGCATTAAAGTTCATTTTTTACTATGAATTAAATTCTGTATTTAGCTCACAGAATTTCTGGAAGTACTTTTTAAGTTTTGTTAGAGTAAATATAAACTAAACACTTATTATTTTTTGTGTCATTTAGTTTAAGGCTGGAGTATTAGATAGAGAGGAAGGGAACTGACTGGTGGGGGTGATTCCCCGAGCAAGGGGAGGGGGAATCAGGGTGGTTTTCCCTTCAGATGTATGGGCCTCACCAACTCCCCCCAACCCCCTATGGTTCTCTTTGTGTTTCTGGTGAACTGGCTTCTCTGAAGGCATGGCCACCATAAACACTCGTGAAGGAAGGGGGGGAAGGGAGGAGGTGCCCCTTGAACATAAAATTCTTTACATTTTTTTACCCTGTATTTTTTCAATCTGGGGCTCTGTCTGAAATGGCGCCCTACTCCCTACGTATTGCATGACGTAGGTCATGAAATAATAGCTTCAGTGTCCAAATGGTGCATTAAATATGTAAGAAATGCATTTTGGGTGTAAGCATAGGCTGCATGTCTCCCTTTGAAGCATTTAGTGCATCCTTTGATAGTAAAGTCATATTTTTGTGATTTTATAATACACTGTGTAGGCAGTAGGGAGCTGACTGAGATTTGCTTTGGGAAGCCAAAGAATGGATGATGGTGACCAGAGCTAGCTAGACAATTATTTAGTCAGACAGTTATTTAGTCTTTCCTAAGATGATGATACAGATTTGTTGCATATTCTAAGCCATGCATTGGCAAAATGAGTCAAGTAATAAAGGGAAAAGTGACCTAGAACATGAGCAAATCCACCACATGGCATTTAAAATCTTGCCTTTATGAAAGTGTAAAAAAACGTTCGAAGAGCACCCGAACATAGTGAAAAACCACGTTGTTGTGTTTTGGTAAATAAAAATGCCTATTTTTATAGTGTTAACCCTAAATATGCCCCCAAACATGTTCCCAAAACACTTAAACTCAGTTTAAGGTATTATCCTTAAAGAACATGCGTCAAAATACACTCTGGCTCACGGTTTTCGGGGAATAAAACTTGATCTTCTCAGGCTAAAAATACAAATGAGTGGTCACTGGAAAGGTCTCCTGGAGATCTACCGATCTATGGAGTTTGAAGTGTCTGAGTGCTTTCCCCACTGAGATATGCAACTCAGAACGTTGCAGGACAAAAGCATTTGGACCCCGCGGCGAGGTGAAAGGCTCCCCTTGTGTGAAAACATCCAGAAAAAATGTTTGTTGCCACAAAAAAGGAAAAAAAAGGGGAAATACTTGCAGTTTCTGTGTTGTTGTGGAGATTTCTGCGTATTGTGGAGAGTTTGGTTCTGGGGGATTACTGTAATTTAAAAAGAAATGGAACTTCCCCCAAACACGGTTTCTGGATTAGTTAGATATATGGATAGCATTACGCTCTCTGGTCATCCACTTTCTTAAAAAAAAAAAAAAATCTATGCAATTTGTTGTTTAATAGCTGTTTCCCCAGTTATAGTTAATGTGTTTTAATTATTTAATTATAATTCATAAGTTACTAAACATGACTTAGCATGCTGTAATGCTTGTAGTATTTTTTTTGTGCACAGTATGTATTCAAATTAGTGATGGACAAAAAGTTGGCTAATACTGGTACTAACATGTTCACTGAGAAACCAAAAGCAATTGTTACATCAGACGTAATGGATACAGTGATCTCTCCAAAGTGTTATTTATCTGCGCTAAACTAAATGCAGGAGTTGAATGCTTGCAGCCAAGTGACTTCAGATACCATTAAATGACTGCAGCCAATTACATTCACCTGCACTGTTTTAAAGTGACTTTGCGCAAAAAGGTGTTTCTTTTGTGCATCAGAGCTGGAGGCAGTTTCAGGCAAAAAATAAATCACAGTTGAATTCCTACGATTATACGTACTGTCCTGGTTACTGTTCATTTGGTGTCACAATTTAAAAATCTGTTCACACATTTAATCAATAAGAAAATGTTGTTTTTGTATGCAAAGAAAGGCCCTCAGATGTCTTTGCAGCATATGACTGATGGAATTGTGACTGTTGGTATGTCATTTTTCTCATGTTTCTACTTTCTGGGGGCACAGTTTGTCCTGCATGATTTACCTTGATTTTTCTTGAAGGCCCAACCATTTGAACTAGGGCTGAACAGCACTCTGTATGTTAGTCACTGACCTTATACACACACACACACACACACACATTCTTTTTGCCATTTGTGTGTGTATTTATTTTTGCGTATGTTTATGTGTGCGTGTACATACACACAAGTCTCACTGAACACTGTAATATGTAATGCGTTTGATGTTTGCTGCTCTGCATCAGGAAAAAAAATCTTCGCATCAGCAATATTCAGTAAAGCCGTGACCAGTTTTAGTTGCTGCTGATGAGTATGATATGAACGTTTTGACGCAGGAATTCATGTGGCTTTACAACTGTAATGTCATTCATGCCTCAGTCCTTTAGTTTTGTCAGCTCACACCACAATTGCACAAAATAGCAGCATAATTGGGGGATGAAAATCTTCCGCACAGGCTTAATTTAAGAACTTTCTAAAGCTCACAATGTTTAAAGTTCAGGGAATGGAAATACCCAACCAAATGCATGTAGAAGAATCAAACTGTTTTCCAAGTTGGAGCCTTTTTATTGAACACCTTGGTCTTTGGAATGGGGCTTTCAAACTCAACAATTAAATGCAATTAGTATTGTCAGTGAATATCATTAAGTGATTGTTAGCTATTTGCTGTGAACACCTACCTAATTTTAACATGAATGATTCTACCACATGCACTGGGTGTGGCCTGCTGTCAGCTGCGATGGTGTTTTAAAATCAGAATGTGTTAGAATGTGGAATTGGGGTTAGACTTTCTCTGTTACCTGGATCATTTAAACCAATTAAGAAACCTGTACATTATAAAAAGAGCTTCACCTCATTCATGTTTTTTTTCGTTTTGACAAAGTCTTCGCATCTTATTATACTGTGAACTGTATGAATGATTGTGTAATGTTATGAATGCAGTTTCATCTGTTAGAAGCAATTGGCAATTAAGTGTTTTGCTTAAGAAAAGAACTTTCTCCGATGAAGAATGTAGCTTAGAATCGATATGTGCAACAAAAGTGACAATGGTTGCTAATGCAAGGTATGCGTATGACACCCAGACAAATCTCACCTTATGTACAATAGTCTAACCAGTCTAACCATACACTGTTTATCTCTACTACATGCAGTAACGTTCTCCTAACTACTATTTGTGTCGTTAGTAATTCAGTTAACTATAAACATTTGTTTGTATAGCATAGCGTATTTCATGATGTTTTTCGACGTTTGTTTTTTTATTGGATTTATTTAGGCTTTATATATTATGATCTTGTCTCTGCTTTTGTATGCCTTTACTGATCCACAAAGAAATTGCTTATTACTGCAAAGTTGTGTAATTCTGATGTGTAATTTACACTCAGAACTAAAGTTTGTTCTGGTTTTGGGTCGGCGTTGTGCCGGATGGAAAATACGTTGTCTTCTGAACCTGGCTTTTATAGGTTCTTGTAGCAATAGATGAATTTGCAGGGATGGCAAAAGGGGTGCTTTTGGAACACATTTTTATTGGAAGGGGTAAAAGTAAGGTTTTCGCAATTATGCAATAATTCCAAGACATTACCAAAATATTACCTTTTTTTTTATTTTATGTAATTTATATCAATGATACACCCCACATTTGCTATCACTCCATGATTAACTCTAGCATCTGAGTACCTCTTATTTGATAGCTCACTTTCATGGATATAAGTTCGTTGTTTTGTAGTGATTTGCTCTGAAACGGTTAACATTTTTCTGCACCAAACCAGTCTGTGTGGTGTATTTAAGTAGTTATGTAGAATTAAGACATGAACACACAATCTTGAAAATCACATCTTGACAATCTGTGCGTATCATTACGCCCTGAGTGTAAAGGTGGTAAAGATAATCAAATCAAGTCAGGTCATAATACACCCACATGACCTGTATGATTTAAGGCCCCACTGTAGGACATTATTAAATGAAGTCATAGGGTTAGATTTTGGAATTGGGAGGAATTTTGTCCGTTATTTTTTCTTGGTGAAAACCTTAACAAATCCTGAAAACAGCTAATGTCAGGTATAACATGACAAACATTACGTAACCGTGCCCGGTCCATAGCTTAAATATTACTTTTTAAAAAGATCCTGCAAGGAGGTGTAATTTAAGATTATTCCTGCAAATGCAAATTTTTCATTCAATGTTTTGACTACATTTTTACTACATTTCCTTTCCATTGAAGGGTTTTATCTGATAGAAGTGTGTTTTTTGTTTTTTAATTTTTAGATACTAAATATTATGTACACTAGAATATGGTACAGCTTTACAGGGTGTTGTGCATCAGGTTGCTGTTCTAAAAAGAAAGTTTTTTGCTTGAGAGGTACTTTTTTTTTTTTTAACAATTCTTTGCAATCAGTACTTGCTTTAGATTCTAGACATTCTTTGCTTATTTTTTATTTATTTATGTATTTGCCATCTTAACCAAGGCTAAAATCTTCTGCTATATATGCATAATTCTAAGTTAAATCATAACATTGCATTGAATGCTTCTTTAAAGAGCTTTCTCAGTGCCCTTTATGACGAGAATTTGGGGTGTGTGTTTGTACAGTTTGTTGAACCACTAATATCAATATAAGCCTTAGTGAATGTGTTATCTGCGGATGAGTAATTAACAAACCACAGGATCTACTGTGGTTTTTTATAAAATTAAGCACCAGTTTTAATTAATTAAGTTTTGAGAGCTA
Organism: Hemigrammopetersius urotaenia; assembly: GCA_037974485.1. Classification (NCBI taxonomy): domain Eukaryota; kingdom Metazoa; phylum Chordata; class Actinopteri; order Characiformes; family Alestidae; genus Hemigrammopetersius; species Hemigrammopetersius urotaenia. Next base: position 8,616,862 of record JBBPDC010000028.1, read on the forward strand.
TCTTTTCATGTAGATGATTTCTATAATGTTTAAATACATCATTCTTGTTCTGTTGTGCATTGTGGGGTTAACTATGTAAAATGCCTGTGCCGTGGTCCTCTTGTAGGACCATATAGGACCATATAAAAGCAACAGAAAGTAGTGAAGATACTTCTCTTCCTTCTGTTGTTGTTCTCCTTCTTTCGCCTTCCCCTTATACCCATGCAGCTCCCTCGTGCTCAGCCCCAATCAGTTAAAATGGAGCCTCTAGGTCACATGGTTTCCAAACAGGCATGTGCTGGTGTGATCATGCTATGTCCTCCTTCTCGACACACACTCGCTCATGCTAAAGGCACAGAAAGGGGGGAGGGGTTGACAAACCTCCACCCCTGCTGAAACACCCCACCCCCACCCCCCCACCCCTCTTTTCCAAACCTATATGGACTCATAAGTTCTTCCAACATGCAGCGGGGCGAGAACATGAGGCCTGATCGGCTACGGGGTCCACGCACATGAATGTAAAGCCCCTATTCTGCAATTATTCTTCTTAAAATGCTGGTTTAAGGCGTCTCGTCCGGTATTATTTGTTCAAAAATTGAGTTGCTTTAGAAAAGACCACCTTTTGACTTCTTTAACCAGAGAAATAAATGTTCATGTACTTTTTGGGACGTTCTCTTGGTTTTTGTTGGATGCAGAAGATTTTCTTTTTATATTTGTGATTATATGAAGAAATAATAAAACATGTATGTTCAAGTGACAATTACCCTTCCCTTGTGTAGATAGAGATGTTGGTTTTCAACTAATTATTTAGTAGTGTTGGTTAACAGTATTTTTCCCCTCACATACTGGTGACCTCATGAATTATGAGTCTCCTTTTTGGCTTCACCCTGCACAAGATGAAAGTAAATCAACGATCAGAATGTTTTATTCTCCCATAGAGTGATGTATTTGTGAAAAAGACAGTATTAGTAAGGGTCTGTGAGCTAGCTCTGTGTTTGATGATGGTGATGTTGGTTAATAGTATTTTCCCTCATCTGCTGGCACATGGTGATGTGGCCAAAAATCAAATGTTTCAGAGGTGGGCAGGTGTTTTATATCGATGGCTAGTTGCAGCAAAACAAGATCTAAAGAGTGTGATTCACGTTTTAGAACTTCTTCCATTCGTGTTTTTTTTTTCCTCTTATAGAGATAAGCAACGAAGATTGGAAAGTGTAAAATAACCTGTTAGTAAATCTGGAACGACTGTTTTATTTATTTATTTTTTAGTTTTGTCAGAGGTGTTCTCCTTATGATCTGGCTGTTTTTTTTTTTTTACACCAAGATCTTTACCTTCAGAGTCTCCCTGTGAGAAAAAACGAAAGCCTTATGAAAACATCCAAAACGGATGCACCATCAGATAGTGCTAAAGATTGAGCTTCAAAATGAACGTGCTAGAAGTTGAGCTACTGAGAGTAAGAGTGAGAAGTTGATGGTGGGTGAGGGGGGTATCCCCAGCAGTCAGCTGCACATAGTGCTGAAGAGCCCCACTCTCTGGCCTTTCTATAGGTCTGTGGGGTTCACTGATTCAAAAGAAAGTCCCCGACTTGCGTCACACACTGGAAGGAAGAAACCCCCCTTGTGTTTTTGTCAAGGAAGAAATTGTGGCTCTGTTTTGCTTGCCTTGAGATCACGTAAAAGAAAAGACTTGAGGGATTAGTGAGGTTTGCCTGCTTGAGATTTCAGGAATTCTGAACTCTATGGAAATGCTGTGATTTTTTTTTTTTATTATTGTTTTACTGAATGTGCTGGCCATAGCTTCAAATGCAATGAAAATGGTAAAAAATTACCTTTTCAGGTCCTTGCTGTAGTTTGTGTCATGAAACAGTTGAACAGTTAGCAAGTGTTAAAGTATTTAAGTTTTAAAGGTCTTGCATTGAGTTGCTGAACAGTCTATTTATTTAAAGAAATCAGTTTAACCTTAAAATGTATTCGTTGGAATCGAGCTTTGACCTAGTCTGAGCTGTAATCTTGTCCACTTGACTGATTGTATTTCCTCTAGTTTACAATATTTAGTAGTAAAAGTGATTTTCCTCTTTCTTAAGGAATAAAAAGATATGGAATAATTTAATTAATAAGAAAACAAAGATCGGTTGCAGTCTTTCTTGTGGATTTCTAGATTAGATTTTCTGTTCTGCTCTTATGTAAATGTTCTGTTAAAAAAAACAAACAGCTAATTCCACAATTCCTCATTTTCCAAATGAAGCTTAGTTCAAAGATTTTTTTTATTTTTTAGAATAAGCAATTAAATGATGACATGGTTAATTGATTTAATTGAGAACCTTTTGGTTTAGAGAGAGTTTAGGTTACAAAATCTTTTCTGTTATGATACAATTAAAAAGATTTCTTGGTTTTCTCAATTAATATGAACTACTTGAATCGGAGTGTTTCGGTGTGTGTTGTGATCTGCTTTGCTCAGTTTGGTATTATAGTTGAGTTCTTTTCACACTGTGCACCTTTTCTGTTAGTTATTTTAAAGAAAACTTCTGGCTTTCTCAGTTACTATGAACAACTTGACGGACGAAACTAGATCTGAGGGTTGTGTTCTGCGTTTCTCAGTTTGGTATTACGAATTCTTTTCGTCTTGTAGTTGATTAATCGGCACCCTTCCACCCCCTTCCACTCATCTTCCGTGCAAACGTAATGTTTCTAAACGTTTCTAAAAATGCACACCTCTTGTGTGGTGTGTAGTGATTTGAGGTGAACTCGTGAGATTTTTTTATTTGACCACTGTGAGAGGGGGAGGGGGTTTCGCTGTAACGCAGTCGGATCCTCCTTGAAGCCACTCGCTCAGGTGCCCTCTGGGTTTTTTTTCTTTATGGGATCTCTCACTGCGCTTTTATAGGGGGAGGCTGGAGCGCCGGACCCTCTTCTAGTAGCCACACGCAGCTCTTGACGCTCTTTAATAAGTGATAATACTTCAAATCAAGATAACGAGTTTAACTCGTATCAAGCGAGGTGTGGAAAAGCTGAGACGCATTCATTTAAATTCATTAAAAAAAAAAACGAGCCTGCCTTTCAGAGCCTAGCACGTGAGTAAATTCTGCTTTACCGTAATCGTGCATATGCTTGTGTGTATGCATGCGGTATGAGTGTGCCTATGCATATGTGTCTGCATATGCATATATATTTGTGTGTGCGTGTGTGTATGCGTGGTGCAGTGCTGTGCTGTGGAGGCGCGCGCCTCTACTGCTTTTTGTATGGAAGCCCCCCCGCTTCCCCCGGGTGGGCGGCGCCGGGGCGCGCGCGCCGCCTCTTTCACGCTGCTGTAGTACTCGCGACTTTATGAATGAAGGCAGGTCTGCTCGAGACTCCGGCCACCGGAGCTGCGCGCACGAGCTAGTGAGGCAAAAGAGACACGATGTGCTTTCTTTACACACTCTCTTTCTTTATATATCTGTATATATCTACATCTCTCTATATATTTAAAGAAAGTTGTATGGATTTAAAAAAGATCGGGCAAATTTCAAAGAGCACGGAGAGCTTCTTTTGATATCAGTACCAAGACGATTAGATGCAAATCTGATAATTAAAAACAACCAAAAGCACAAAAGACAAGAAAGATGTCCCTAGAATGTTATGAAAGTGCATCATGATAAAGCAGCATAAACAAGCAGTGAAAAAGCCCAAGCACACATGACTGAGCGTGTTGGTAGCAGAAGCTGACATGGCTGCAGGACTGGAGTCTTCATGTTGCATGTGCCTATATAGTACATTCCAGCTACCCCATGTGACCATGATTCATTGTAGTAATTGGGCGTTGGCAGAAGAAGAAGAAGATGGCTGCCTCTGCGTGCTCACATGTTTGAGACTTTCCCCCTGGACTGAAATAATTTTCACTGAACCAGAAAATCCGGCTCTATATGTATGTATGTTGAGAACACTGGGCTTGAACGTACAGTGGGTACATGCATACATACATGGCTATGGGGGTCTGTGTGTGAGAGCCCCTCATAGGACACAACAAGCCTCTGTTACAGCGTGCATGCACAAAGGTGCGGATTATTTAACTGTGTTTGGTAGCCAACCTGTGACATTTCACTATTACTCCTAATTAAAGTGAACTTTTATGTTACCAACAAATTCGTTTGGCCTGGTAAGAATAGACTTTTCGCTGTAAAGATGATAAATAACAACCTACGTGCATAAAGAGTATTTGGGTTTATTTCACCCGTATATACATTTTAAAGCCTAGCGTGTTTTATAATAAATTAAATAATATAATGCTAATGAACATTAATATAATGAACGTTAATTCGCGCTCCTAATTCAGGACCTTAACGAATTTAATAATAATTTGATTGTCCGCCAGCTATTTCACGGAGCCGTTTTTTGTGGAAATCTCGCAAAAGAGTGACGAAAAAAAGTAAACGAAGTGCAAAATAACACTGAACATGCGTGCTTCTAACTGGGGGCCTTATTAATTATTATGAATTTAATAATAATTTGATCTCCTGCCAGCCATTACGTGTGAATGAAGCGGGTATTTGTGGAAATTATGCAAGAGGTTTTTTTTTTAAAAAAACCAAAAAAAAATGAAGTGCAAACTGTGCATTATACATTACTCTTTCTTTAACTTACACATCTAAATTAGCATTTTTTGGTTATTTGCTGCATTTATAGGTGGGCTGTGCCGTAGAGAGCGAGCGGCACTCGTGCACGAGCAAAAAAGGGGCATTTTGGTTCTGTCACCACTCTCGCTCTCGAAATGGGAGCCGATGAAATTGTTTTTTTTATTATTAAGATTTATTAGCCTACATGCTCGTTGATTTTGGGGTTAACTACATTCATTTAATGGTACAAGGGCTCGGATTCAAAAGCAGGCCCCCTGTGCTCTGTGGAGAGTAGGGTCTTGTCTGGTCCGTGCTTCGTCTGTATCCTGGTTTTGACGCGGAATATGAACTTCTGACCGTTTACTGGAGCTCAAAGTGCGTCGAACCCCATTTTGAAGGCCCGTGTACTCGTGTGGGAGAAGTCAGCAGATCCCTCACAAAATGGAGGCTATCGCAGCTTCCATCTTCTCGCAGGAGCCCCTGGCGGCGGAGCGGAAAGTGAACTTTGACACACACCGAGGCCAAGTCCCCTGCTTCCCCCAGTAAATGTGCTCCACAGTCGGTGCGTCCGGATGGCCTGTGCCTCCAACAGCACCAGCACTCCGAAACCGGGCTGACGAGACGAAGAGAAGAGTCAAAACATACCAGCAGCTTCTCCTCTTTTCAAACACACATACGGGTCCCTTCATCGCCTCATTCACTCACCGCCACTGAGAGTGGTCGACTGATCTGTTGTCACAAGCAGACCCTACAAATGACGGAATTTCAGTTCTAATTCATCATCTTTATATGAAACGAACTGTTTGGTTAATTTACTCCAATTACTTCTAAGGTGCAGACACTCACCTGTGCTATGGTAAGGGAATTGCAGCAGTAATTACTCACCCTAGAATTCATGCTGAAATGCAACAGTAAAGTTAACTTTCATCTGCCTAACTTGATCTGTTGCCATAAGCAGACCCTACAAATTACAGAATTTATCATTTATCTAGTTTATTTGAAACTAAGCTGCATGTTTGGTTTATTAGATTCATTCTGAGGTGTGGTCACTCACATGTTCCAAGGTAAGGCAAGTGCAGAAAAAAAAATGACAGGAATGCAGTAACTCATGGTAACCTTACTGTTGCATTTCACCATGCAGAGAGACCTGTGTAGGATGAATAAGGTTAACTTCATCTGCTACCACAAGCAGACTCTGAATGTTTATTTTGAAACAAACCTGTATATTTGGTTCATTTACTTCACGTGAGTTACTTCTTTTAAGGTGCAGTAACTCACCTGCACTAATGTGCGGACATTGCAGCAGCAATGATGCATGGAAACATTATGATGGCATTTCACCATGGAGTAGGACCTGAAGTTAACTTTTAAATGCCCTCAAACAAAAGCCATTTGCTTCAGGACAGCGAGTTTAGACCTGATGTCACGTCTCTTTTGAGACAGAAATGCTCAGGAGCTTCATTTTACACATCGATCGTTAAGGTCTGGAGTCATGCGGCGGGATAGTAAATAACACATGATCGGTTCAGGGTCTCCCGGTGGAAAGTGTTGGGCATTGCACTTGTGGGCAGTTTTATGTCCCAAAGGCCGTTTCCCCTTTATATCATGGGGGCTGTAGCTCAGCATAAATTGTGCCCCCTTTTAAAAGTTCAATTGTTTGCCTGTAACCCCGACTCCTCCTCTACCCTGGCCTGGCCTGCGGCTCTTTCAAGCCACCAGGACATTCCCCCATCTGGGGTCATAGGTCGAGATGCCAGGTTTGAAGGTTGGGAACAACTTGCAGACTTTTAGTAGATGGGTTGAAATGAAAATCTCTCTCTCTCTCTCTCTCTCTCTCTCTCTCTCTCTCTGTCACACACCCCACACCCCACCCCCATACCATGCCAAATTCCTCAGCTCCCAAGACAAAAGAGAGGGAGAGGGAGGAGTTTTTCACATGATAATGCAGGAAAGAACCTTAGACTTTTTTCCCCTCTGCCATTGGTTACCATTGCAGAAGCATTCCTCAGCTGATCATGTTGCCCCAATACACATAGTGACTTCAGTCAAAAGTGTGGTGGCCTCATGTACGAAACCTACAAAAGTACAGTACATTCCTTTTTTTTATATATATATATATATATTAAATGAATGAATGTGCACCCACTATAAATCCCATTATTAAAGTGCTCATATCTTATTACATTTTTATTGTATTTTATACTAACCCCTGAGGTCCCCTCGTAACAAGCTCACTTTTACGGGCATATTTTTTTTTTGTGACGTTTCCAACCTCGCTCTATTCCATGAGTTTAAAGAGGCTCTAAACTCAAAGTATTTAGGAAGATGTCTTGGCGTTCCTAATCATTAAAGATGGGAACATATGTAAATGATCTCTGTTCTGATTAGTTGTTCCACATTGTGCTTGATGCAAAAATCAGTCCAAGTCAAAACATAACTTAATTGTGAATAGACGATGGAAATGAGTTAATATAAATTATGCTAATGGAGTTTTCTTAGTGACATCACGAGGACAGATTTAATGACGGGCTGTGTTTGCAGCTTAGTTTCAATAAATGGACCAAACAGGCTGACAACTTTTTCCTTTCCCCCCCCCCCCCAACAATGAGACACATTTGTTTTCCAGGACATTCATTTCTTTCTTGCATGTTGGATTTTTCCAAATATATTAGTAGTTTATGAGCCCCTGAATGTTTAACATTTATGTTTTATGGAAATCCAATTTTGTGGTGTTGGCTTTGAATTCCAGAGTTGTTGTTTTTTTTTGCATTTCTTTGATGACGTGTTCAGTTTATTGTGGCTTTAATGGCATTTAATTGTGTATTGTAATCACAAGCATGTAGTACAGCCCATGAAAGATGCGTAATTGAGACTACGGTCTAGTGTTATATCTGGAGTCAGCTGTAGGATAGGAGTCATAGAACCCAACTGTATAATAGACCAGTTGCGCTGGACAGCATAGTGTAATGGGTTCGGCCTCTCAACGGCATCTTTTGATGAATCATTCTATCGGGGGACCGTGACCCACTTGTCCAGTTGATTATAGTTGTGTAAAGAGCAATCCATAAATAAATAAATGATTAGCAGGTCTTGAGTTCTGCATCTATTACTGCTTCAGATGGTTTTTGTGTGTGTGTGTGTGTGATTTTAAGTGCTGACAATATTCACCTCATGATTTTTGACAATATAACCACATAGTTCGGCTCATGCAGGGAGAGTACAGGACCTCTTTCACTTTTTCTCTCTTTCTCTCTCCCTTGATTTTGAGGGATGAAGGACTTTGAATTCCTGGTCAGTATTGCTTGTTTTTGCCCCACATCTTAACCCTTAAAAAATAAAAATGATGCAGCAAATGCGTCAGCTCTGGAGTTCTATGGTTGAATCTGTCCTTTCAGATTGCAGGAACTCTCTCTAGCTCATGCTATATTACAAAAATGAGTTGTTATTATTATGAATTCTCAATACTACTGGTTTGTATTTGGGCTGAGTGATTAATTGAAATCGTATCGAAATCGCGATGTGAATATGCGCGATTTCTAAATCACCTCCCGACTTTTCCTGTGGTATGCTATTTGAACCAATCACAACGCAGCGTACCTAAACAGAGCGCGAGAACAGGAGACTGAGCTTAACGACAAATAGGCTGCAGAAACAGATGATGAGTTCAGCACTGTCAGTCTGTCGTTGCGGCGAACAGGGTAACACAACAAACCTATTTGAACACCTGAGGCAGCGTCACAAAGAGGTCTATGACTTATGCATGGCAAAAACAAATCCGTGGACATGGAGAAAAGTACACTACACATTCGGAACCAGGTGATACAAATCAATATTGCAGGCGTTTGTGAGCTGCACAACATTAAGAAAAAAGTTCAAAAAAGCACAGACAAATTACAGACGCCATCACGTATAGTTTATGCAAAGATATGATGCCTGCAAAGTAAAGCCGGCTTCCAAAAAATGATACAGACTCTACAGATACCAACAGCCATCGCGAAGTTATTTTTCAAGAGTCCCCATCCCTGAAATGGACATGCTGGTTTTCTTAGCAAAAAAAACTTTGAACGCTTAAAGCAACTGATTCTGCCGGTGTTCTAATTGTTTAGTTGTTTTTATGTGGGACACTGTGGTCTGGGTTGTTGTGTTTTCACACACACACACACACACACACACACACACACACACACACACACACACACACACACACACTTACTTTTTGCCATAGGTCTGTTTTAGAGACATGTTACAGGTCTTTAATAAAAATCTAAATGTTTCATATTCACACTGTAAAACAAAATCGTGATTAAAATCAAAATCGCAATATTGTTCAAGAAAATCGCAATGGGTTTCTTTTGTCCGTATCGCACAGCCCAAGTTTGTATCAGTATCTCCTAGTCACCGTATCCAGTCGCTTCTTGCACTTTTCCACTAACCATGAAATATTTACTCAGATTTTTATGCTTCCTAGTGCCTTTATAGCTCCCATTAAAAATTTACCCAACATCTGAGTAGCACTTGCAGCACTGAGGGTCAAAAATTTGTCATGGATCGATTTAGCACAACACCCAACTGCCCGCTCTCTCCCATACACTTGAATGGTTTGGAGAACCGTCTTGATTCTTTTGTGCAGTAGTGTGTGTAATCTTTTTGGGGGCATCTCCACCAACCCCCCTTTCCCTTTTGCATGTTTGTACATGTATCGCCAAAGCGGTAGTAGCTAGCATCTCTGATGCACATTTCATATTACTTAATTAGTTTTGGCTGCTGTCACGATTTTAGATCACGCTCTAATTTCCCAAAAGCTTTGTCGCTCACCCAAAACCCAAATCAGTGAGTCTTCAACGGTGGCTCTGGAATAGTTATTTATTTTTATTTAGTCTTTTAAACTTGCCTGCCCAAATAACATTAAGATGTTGTTTGTTTGTTTTTTTAACCTTTCATTGTTTAGGATAACCTTTTGAGGGCAATGATCTGTCCTTCAGAACCAGATGAAAGGCCATGTGCTACCTTTTAAGCTACATCTCTCATAAGCTATGCTATCAAATAGCTGGTGTATTTCATGTGTGGGGTGCAGCTGTACGCAGGAGTGCTACTGTCTTCCTAGGCAAGCATAATGACTTCTAAACCTCACAGCAAGCAGGCCACAGTGATTGTGCCTCACCTTCTATTTCCTTTCAGGCACACAAAGAGTTAATGTTGCATCAGCATGCCTTGAATGCCAAGCTTGTGGAATAACCTTTGACCTCTTAGTGGGGTGGGGGAAAAGAAAAAAAAAAAGCATGAGTGGGGGGATGGTGATCCTCTCAGGTATTGCGAATACAGAGGGAGAAAGACAAGAGGAGGGGAGGGGAGGGGAGGTCGGTGAGGCCTTTCGTCACGTGAAGCTGCCTTTCGTTTGCCGCGCCATTTGGTGCCGTTAAGCATGAGAAAGGGAACCATACATATCAAGCGTAAAAGTGCTACATTACAATACCATCAGTGTTTTATTCTAACCTTGCATCTCCACAGGAGTGCTTAACGTAACAGGGTTTTGTTAACGTAACTGTTTCTGTTGGTCCATTTACTATGAAAGAGTTATAAAGTCCTGACATGACTGTGACTATGATCTTTGTATCCATATTTGGTAGAATGTAAAAGGTAAACTTTAAACTAGCAGCCTTAATGAGAAGTTTGATACACTCAAGCTTTGATCGTTATCAGCATGTGTGGTCAGTCTGTCCACTACATAATGGACCATGATCTAATTGCTTAACTAGGCTTCGGGGGAGCGTTTTCATTGACTTTAAGAACCTCCACATAAGCTGGCCTTCTCCACCTAGCCCATAATCAGCTTAGAACGTCCCTCCATGCACTCTTGTTACGAAGAGACTGGGAAAAGGAGAGACAAGGCTGTGAAGGACCACCCCCTTCCTCCCTACCCCACCCCCTTCGCCCGCCATTTCCAGCATGGACTGGAGAAGCTTGCTCGCCTACTGCAGTCAACCAGACGTTTGCTTAAGGTCTTAAGGCCTGTTAGTCAGATTTGTTATTTGTTAGTGACTCTAATTCCCCAGCCTGGTGAACTGTGTGTTTCAGAGTTTATTTTTTATTCCAACAATTTTCACTCCATCATCTAATTACCGTAGCATGTCCCTTATGGGGGAAAAAACATCTACCCATATTGTTGGTTGTCTTTCCAATGCAACAGTTAATTTCTGCATAACTTTATATTTTCCCAACCTTCAAAATATTTTGGGAGGTTTTTTTTTCTTGAAGGCCTCAACTGTTGAATCAGATGCAAACATGTTTTTACCCAAATTATTTATTTATTTATTTATTTTGTTGCAAATACATTGCCCCTAATTTACAGATAAGCAAGCCGGTGGTAATACAATGATTCAGCTAATAAGTCATTTATTAATAGGCTTGCTTTGTTCAAAACCCCTTTAAACTTTGCATTAGGTTGCAGTTTATTCTAATCATCTCAACTGAATGATATGAAGTTTATTCAGTTCATTTATTCTTTTATGTTTAAACAACCTTTCTCAAGTTCCTATGGTAGTTTTGTTTAAAAGTGCATTTCTCTGTGACCCTTAAATTTCAATTTAGGATCTTCCAGTTTCATTAAGTGTATAGATTGCATCATTAAAGTCACAATTACTACATAATCAAAGGATCGCAATTATTAGATCATTTAGTTCTTTTCACAATTCTTAGCTTTCACAGTCATGTTGGAATGGGAATTAGATATTTTCTCAACAGTTGGTTTGAGGGAAATATATGTAAATTAAAGACAATGGAAAACTTTCATTAAGATGCCACAAGTCTTACATCTTCTGACAGCTGCAGTGAGGAGCATTTGTTTATTTGAGCTCCACCTGTGTCTGTTTAGCCTTGTGCGTCAGCTGCATTCAATTAACAAAAAATAATACAGTTGCTAATTGCAGTTCCTTTTGTGGAAATGGCTCATCAGCCATCAGTTTGTGACACATAATTCAGCGTATGAACGATTGTGATTCGGACCGCTGTACTTATGGAATGACATTTTTATTAGCCATTATTTTATTGCTTTTTTAAAGAATCAAGATGGTTTGTTGCTCTTTTCATTGCTCTTTCTATCATGCTGTTGTCAAACAAGAATCCACAATTGCATTAGATTATAATTGTATAGCTCTCATGTATATGTTGTGCACACGGGAATTGTCAGTCTGGAGACAGTACAGACCAGAAGAGTTGATCTCATTTGTCCGTATGTGCTGTGGCTAATTTTGTGTGTGTGTGTGTTTTTTTTCCTGCTTGAAAAGTTTTCTTTTTAACTAGTATTCTTGCTCTAATTGAGAGCAGTATTTGGGTAGGGAGGGCTGGTTAGAGATCAGCGTGAAGGGGGCCCCCTTGTCTGAGCTGTTTTTACAGGTCTGTCAGTAGGGCTGAACATTTGCCGCCATATTGGCGAGTGCAGTCTATGCTTAGCCTCGTTATCGCAGGCCTTTTGTAGGGCAGCCGTAATCAGCTGGATCTGGTGTGGTTCACTGAATACAAGTTACCTTTTTGGAGTATGTGTACTTTTCTGCCTGTACGTCTTTGCTTTACCTTAGATATTGGGAGAGGACGTAACGTGTGTGTGTGTGTGTGTGTGTGTGTGTGTTTTGAGGTGGGGGAGTTTGGGGTAGGAATGCTCTTTTCTATCTTGGAAGCCCATTGTTTCTTGCTCCCTCCTCCCCATTCTCCCCACCTTATAGAAGCACACCCCACCCCCCTCCGCCCTCGCCGTTCCAACTCCACTGCTGATTGGCTGAATGCGAAACGGCCGACAGGAAGTGGCAAGGCGATGGTTGATTATGCTAACAGCCTAGGATACATCCTGTGCGCGATGTTTCCTGTTCGACCTTTCACCCCTGCCACAGGCCTCGTATTGTTAATTAGCTGGTATTTGGTTTGTGCGCAAGTGTGTGAGATCAGGTTGGGTTTTTTTGTTGTTTTGTTTATTTTTGTTACAGGGTTACGTGGTTGCGCATTGAGTCATAATTGGAAAATTTTATTGATCCTGGAGGAAACTCTTTATGTAATGGCTGCAAAGACACAGAGACTGTAGTTAATCTGTAGTAAAAAGCTCAATGTAGAAATATGCTATATACAGAAATGCTGTCTATAAAAAAAAATACAAATAAGTAACACAGTTAATTTTACCAGCACAGATGGTAGTTTGGAGTATGTTTTGTTTATATTGCTTTGGTGTATGAATACATTCAACTAACTGCAGAAAATAAAATAAAGCACTGTGTTCATAGTGACTTTACTGCACAAAGTAAAGCAGATCCTCCGTCTTCTGAAAATATCGCTTCTTTCATTTTCAGAACGAGAGCAGGTGGCAGTAGAGCCTAGCGATTTATATATGATTGTATTGACCATGTTAATGATAACATACTATTAAAGGGCAGCTTTATCAAGCTTTTAGCTGATGCCACTCTATTGTTTCAGATGGAATATGAATGTTGCTGATTGTATCATCATTATTACCTTTTATAAATGTATTATTGTCTACTGTGTTGCCTCCAAGTAAATAAGAGTATATAAAACCTAATTTTGCAGGTTATTGGTCTGATTGTGAACGGAGGTCATTTATGAAACCATTCTGACGCTCAATATTGCGGTCTGATTGTGTGTTCAGGCCTGTCGTCTCTTGCCTGTGTATTGAAGTATCCCAGACACAAAAGATTTAGTAGTTAATTATTTCCCCTCGGTTTGTTTGGTAAAGCATTCTCTCTTTTTTTTTTTCCAAAAAGAAGAAAAAAATCTCTGAAGGACGTGTGAAGTTGAATGAGAGTGGTGTGAAAATGAGCCTCACAAGCTCAACCTCAAGTTTCTCGCAAGCGTGAAATGCTTGTCAAGAAAGTTTGCTGCTCACTATTGAAACGGCTGTATGGTTGCGCCTTGTAAAGTATATCACCACACGTTTATACTGGTTGGAGCTTCTAACAGCTGTGCAATTTCCATTTTTGGAAATCCAGTCAGGTATCCTTGGAAGTCTGCTTCAAGCACACAAGGAAAAAATTGTCTTCTGTTTGTCGACCTCATACCCATTCACCACATCTCCGAATTAAAAAAAAGCACGTGGGGGGGGGGGGGGGGGGGGGGTTTGACCTCAACTACTGCATATTTTGGTCATTGTTGAACAATTTGGATGTGGTTTTGCACTGTCAGTTGTGGAGGCGTGTGTTTGTGTGTGTTTTTTTCTTCAAGTGTGAAGCATTTGTACTAATTCCTTGTATAGGGGCCGAGAGTGTAAACACTCAGTGTTTGTCGAGTTGTATCATGGTTGGTTGCGTGACTAGTGTATGAGGCGAATTCAGAGGTGCTCCAGGTGTGTTTGTTGTACTGTTTGTTATAATGGTTATCTGTGCTTCTGTTGCTTTTATTGCATTGGTTAACTATGAAAGGATTGTCATTATTATATTTGCTCTATCTGTATTTTTTTTGTTAGTGTCATGTAAAAGTTATTCTTTTTTATTAGTCTGCTTTGTTG
>JBBPDC010000028.1:8640043-8654305 GCA_037974485.1 Hemigrammopetersius urotaenia
GACTTTCACCTTGATATTTTAGCGCGGATTTACTCTCTCTCTCTGTCTGTCTGTCTGTCTCTCTCTCTCTCTCTCTCTCTCTAGTTCGTGACTTTTCCGGTCTCGCTCTCTCTGTCGCGCTCTCTCTCGCGCGCTCTCTGTGCCTCTCTCTCTCTCTTTCTCACACTAAACAATACACTATAAAAATAGGCATTGGGATCATTTGGGGGGGGGGGCATTTTAATCTAGATTAATCTCAAGATTACAATGAGATTAATCTAGAAAAAAATATATGCCCACCTCTAGTTTAAATCAAAATAAAGTCCAATTTTATCAAGTAAAACATTAGGAAATCTCAGGTTCTGAGATACAGGGCCAGATGAGCCACTGGTTTGTCAGCATAATCTGAAAGTGTGTGGTGTTTTGTTGTGGATACATTTTGTATTGTATAATGGCTTTTGTGACTGTAGGCGTATTTAAGGACAAAAAATCGGTGGAATCTCACTGTGTGACAATATTCCATAGTTTCAGTTGAGTTATAATTGAGTAAAAAAGTTTTTGACAGGCATTAGCTGATGTGTTCAACAATGCCACGGTGCCTGTTTAACATTACTGCCTCATTGTATATGAATATCTTTGTTTTCTTTTTTCTTAGTGTTATTGCTTGCCACCAGTCCATCCACTAAAGTAAACATACCCTACAGACTTCATTGGGCACCATAAAGTGGTTCCGTGGCCAATGTTACATTATAAAAAGAAATAGAAATGCCTCTGATCTGATGGTTCATTACATAAGACTGAATAGCTAGTACACGTGAGAGTTGCTCAGCTGTGTGGAAATTCTCCACACAAAAGGCGGAGAAAAGCAAAACAAACGAGTGCAATGTGAGTAAAACAATAGTATTAAGGGGTGCCAGCATTCAACACAGCAAAGTTCATGAAACTTTTGTACAAGAGTCACTCAAAGAAATGCGAGTGTTTGGTGAGGAGTTTGGTTTATACTTTCAGAAGTGCTTCAGTTCATAAATTGTTTTAAAGTATTGGTGGTTTTTAAGAAAAAAGGTTTCAGTATCAGTACTCAAGAACCATCAAACTCAGACTGTGATTGTGCCATCATAACCTTACACTTCAATGTGTTTGCTCTGTGCAGGCTGCAGGATTTGACGCTGTATAACCCTGAGAGGACCATTACAGTGAAGGGTGCCATTGAGGCCTGCTGCCTGGCTGAACAGGAGATCATGAAGAAAGTGCGAGAGGCCTATGACAACGACATCGCTGCCATGAATGTGAGTGTGTGTGTGTGTGTGTGTGTGTGTGTGTGTGTGTGTGTGAATGTCTCTGTCTCTGTAAGATAGAGAGAGCTAAGATGAGTCTTGTCCTGTGTCTGCTGTTGATTTGAATGTAAGCTGTAGTTTCTGCGGTCAGTTTCTGCTAGTTGACAGATTTGTGTGTATCCTGTGCTAAAGATTCTCTCCTCTTCCAGCAACAGACTCACCTCATCCCTGGACTGAACCTTGGAGCCCTTGGCCTTTTCCCTCCATCCTCTTCTCTGCCCCCTCCTCCTCCTGGAAATGCCGGGGTTGGTGCTCCATATGGCTCCTTTGGGGTAAGACAAGCAGCTTGGACTTATGAAAGTGGCTGCGGTGACCATTATATTTATCATCTTGGAAAGGGTTAAATTTTGGTGTTTTAATTCATAGTTACAGATCAGTTTAAAAATCGGCACTTAAATTTTGTCATTTTGCTATACGTTCAAATTAGAATAGTTCATTATTTCAGCTTAATTAAATAATTACTTAATTTCATAACTACGTCTGACTTCCAAACTGATTAGTTCTTTTTCTGACAAAATCCAGCCAAAACTGTTCTTCTCGAAATCAAAGCAAAATAAATGTTTTATACGTACAAACACAACTGTGGAAACTAGGGATCCACCGAATATTTCGGATGGAATTTTTTTTTACGCGGCCAAAACAGCTAGAACCTGCAGGCGCCAGATTGGATTAGACTCAACATGTCTGCCGTGTGTCGCATTTCCATATATCTAAGAAGGACACGCGGAAAGCTGTTCGTAAAGTGTGCAATGCCGAAATTTCTAGAGGGGGTGCGTCCACAAAGACTTTCTCAACGTTGGGATTAATTCATCATATAAAATCAAAACATCCCAATCGAGCACAGAAGAGGCGAGACCCTTCGAGCACACCCACTCTGTCTGTGTTTTTGAAAAGGCAAGAATGTTTTCCAGGGATTACAGTTAATATATGGGCTGCCAGTCTTTGTGTTAATACACTATTTTGTTAAAGGCCTACAGAGAATGTTGTTCATCTTTCAACAGTTTTTAAAGCACTTGTTCTGATTGCACTTCGTTCAGAATATTAAAATGAACTTTAATTCACTTGTTTTATGAGAGAAGATAATAGTTCAGCTATCTTGCTTTTAGGCTATTCATGAGTGGGGCATAGTAAAATATTTTTTCAATTTGTATTTCATATTGTGTATTGTTTGAATGCTAAAAAATATTTTCATAGTTTTGTAACGTATTTTTGTAAAAAAAAAAAAAAAGTTAAATAATAAATTAAATAATAGTAATATCTTTCGGGGTTTTGGTTTTTGGCCTAGTGTTTCCTTATTTTCAGTTTTTGAGTTCAGCCAAAAAAAAAAATAAAAAATCATTTCGGTGCATCCCTATTGGAAACTATTTAAATTTACTCAGTGGTTCTTGCAGCTGACTGTATGTTTTGATGTGTCTGTTGTACACTGAATGATTAACAAATTGGTTTAACTGTGTGTATGCCCACAGGCCCCTGAGCAGGAGACAGTCCATGTGTACATCCCAGCTCAAGCAGTGGGAGCCATTATCGGCAAGAAGGGGCAGCATATTAAACAGCTGAGCCGCTTTGCTGGGGCATCCATTAAGGTTTGTTACTGTAGTCAAATGCATGTGCTCAGGTTAATGTAGCACAAATATTTTTTGCATGTTGCAATGATAAATCACTGCAATAAAGAAAGAGTCTTTCCTCAAATGATTGAAATGCAAGCCAGTGGTCAGCAAGAGCCTGTATTCCTAAAGTGGGAGCAAGAATAGATTTAAACTTGACACTGAGAATTAGCAAGGATTAGTAATTAGCAAATAACATATCTGAGGGTCATTTATTTTTAAAAAGCCACATTTTGTAAAATATGCAGTAATGTTTTAACCATAATATTTGACAAATGTTTTCCAAACAAATTACAAAAGATGTACACATGTAATCTACATGAACTGAACTGTAAATATTTCAATTTCATTTCAGATTGCACCAGCGGAAACACCTGATTCAAAAATGCGCATGGTCATTGTTACTGGTCCACCTGAGGCCCAGTTTAAGGTATGGTTACAGACACAAACAATTGTTCTTAATGACTGCTGCTTTCTCTGCCAAGTATTTTAAATGCCAGGTAGCAAGCTTCACCAGTCAGCCACCTACAAAATAATGTGTAGGCCCCCTTTTATGCCACCAAAACAGCTGTGATCCATTGAAACATGGACTTCAAGACATCTGAAAGTGTAATTTGGTCTCAAGCTGCTTTTAAACTGCTGTAAGTTGTGAGGTGGGGCCTCCTTAGATATGTGTAGTTAGTCCACATCCCATAGATGCTTGATCAGATTGAGATGTGGGGAATTTTGAGGCCAGGTCAACACTCTGCCGTGCTCTCTGCAATGGCATCCAAGAAAACGTGATTCATCAGACCAAACCTCCTTCTTCCATTGCTCTATGGTCCAGATCTGATGCTCCTATACCAATTGCAGGGTCTGCAGTCTGACCGGGTCTATAGCTATGCGGCCCATTGTGCCGCAAGCTGTGATGCGATGTGTGTTTGTCGTCTTTCTGTATTAGCCTCCATTAATCAGCTATTTGTGCTACAGTAGCTCTTTTGTGAGATCTGATAAGACAGGATAGCCTTTGCTTCTTACAAGCCTTGGGTGCTCTTGGAACTTCCTTGGACATCTTTTGTGAGATACTGACACCTGCAAACTAGGAGCAGCCCACAATACTTCACATTTTGGAGATGCTCTGACCCAGTCATCTATCCATTACAGTGTGGCCATCATGAACGATCCTCACGCCTGCCAATTTTTCTCTGCTTCCAACAAATCAGCTTAAAGAATGAACTGCTCACTAGCTGCCTAATATATTCCACCCATGGTCGGGTGCTACTGTAATTTCCCCTGGCAGTGTTATGGCTCATCATTGTAGACATTCATGTTATTTATGTTCATGTTTATTGGAAACACCCTTGAATTATAGCAGTGATCTTTAACTGTAAAATATATAGAGTTCCATAATGTTCTTTGCGTTACTTGTGTCAGTTTGGGTCTTTTATTTTGAGCGTGTACTATACAAATGTTTACCCTCATTTAGTATGAGAGGTCTCTGCTCTGTTTTAGGCCCAGGGCAGAATATATGGGAAGCTGAAGGAGGAGAATTTCTTTGGACCTAAGGAAGAAGTGAAGCTTGAGACACACATCAAAGTAGCCGCAGCCGCTGCAGGCAGAGTTATTGGAAAGGGTGGGAAGACGGTAAGGATTTTATAATGTTTCTTTTTTGTTTTTAAGAGGTGGTTCTGTCCAATCATTTTACCTGTTTAATAGAGAGAAAGCTAAAATTAAAGATTCAATATGGATGACTGAACTAAGTAAAGACAAACATATGTACACACTAACATTTTAGGAATGAAATCAGATAGAGTAGAATGTATGCTCTGCTGCTCATAATATAAAAAAAGAAGCCAGAGTGATGTCTTTTGCCTTATTTTGCCAGTAGAAAAAAAAGTGCTTGAATCTCTAGAGGAAAGTGTTGAAGACATCAGTGTTTCATTAGTGTAGTTTTCACATTGAGGTTATGCTCAGCTTGTTAACTATTCCATGTTAGGTGAATGAGCTACAGAATCTGACTGCAGCTGAAGTCGTGGTTCCCAGAGAGCAGACCCCTGATGAGCAAGACCAGGTTATCGTCAAAATCATTGGCCACTTTTACGCAAGTCAGGTGAGTGGTCGGCAGAAGATTCTGCAGGGAAGGACAAAATATCTCGTCAAACACACATTAAGCATTCTCAACCAGCAAGAGAATTTTGTTTTGCTTATTTCATTTAATCAGTTATTATTGTTTGAATACAAACATCTGGTTGTCGCTCTCTTTGCTGTTTGCTATAAACAAGTTAAATGTAATTGCAGAATTACATAAATAATTTGTCAAATATGGCATGAAATACATGTCAAAAACACTACACAAGAACTTTTAATAAGGTCTGATAACCCAAAACATAAATACGGCTTTGACTGAAATTTACTTCGGTAAGACACAAGTAAGGAATAAGGATCATATTACATGGGATGAGGGTTTGTTTACATATTCTCGAGAGATGTAATGGAAGGATTAAATAGTTAATGTGCAATGTGACTTCACACATTTGTGTTTTTTCTACTTTTAGCTGGCACAGAGGAAGATTAGGGACATTCTGACACAAGTTAAGCAGCAGCAGAAAGGAGGGATGGGGGGCCAACCTGGTCCTCATCCACAGAATCTATCAGAGGTGGGGCCCAACCAGGGAGTGCCCCAGGAGCCCAGGAGGAAGTAAAGGGGCCCACGCCGCAGCTGGACGGACGGACGGACAGATGGTGGAGAAACAGCGGACTGACTGAGAGAGAGCGACACACAGACCCAGCGGTAGACAGGGAGAAATGAGCGTCAAACTGAGAGGGAATAAAAAGGAAAAAATGCCTGAGAGAGGACAAAATGTTTAGAGAAAATAAAATGAAACTAGAAGAAAAAAATGATTTAAAATAAAAAAAAGAAAAGAAAAGAGAGAGAGAACTAGTAAACAGAGACCAGATGCCAGGCCAGGTCGAGTGACTGAGGATGGCGGGACATGATAGGTTGGGCTGGGATGGGCGGGGTGGGATGGGTCCTGCAGAAATGCACTCTCTAGTGAGAGCTTATGAAATAGCTTCTGGAACGATGGCCTACGGAGTTTTCCTGAAAGAAAGTTCTAAGAAGTTTAGCACTCCTGAGAATTGTAACACACTTGGGGGTCCTCAGCCATCACCAGTCACTCTAGTATTTTAAGGGTGTGTTTCTTTTTTTTTGTTTGTTTGTTTTTTTTGGGGTTTTTTTTTTTAAAGATAGAGATATATGTATAGAAATGTTTATTCAGAGGTATTATTAATGAAATGCAGTGCACCGGAAGCGGGAAGGGGAGAGTGAAGAACCCATGACGAGTCTATTAGCCTATTGGAAATTAGGGGAGGGGCCATAGCTGTTAACACTGCTCTTTAAGTCCCTTGCAGTAGACTGTTGGGGGTGAGGAAAAAAAAATCAAAAAAAAGAAAAAATGAGGTTGTAAATATAATCTTCATGAAAATGTATTGAAATACTGCGCGCTCCTCGGCTGTCGTGTGTGAGACCAGAATGAGGGAAGCCGCAGGGCTTTATCTTGTGTGTTGCTCTCAGGCTGAGTTCCAGTTGGCTGGCAGAGCGTGCAGTGAGGGTACAGTAAGTGGGCGGGCCAAAGCTGGCCTTGCAGTTCTATTGCAGTGGCTCGGCTCCAAGACACAGACCCCACCACCAGCCCTAATCCACGCCCGCGATGCTCGCTGGTGCGTGGCCCACACCCAAATGGCATATTTTATATATATTATATATATATGATATGTGAGTTAACCTGGCCCCTCAGAGGAATGAGGAAAAGGGCAAGGAAATATGACACGGAGGGAGAGAGCCTGTATTTTTGGAACCTTTAAAAAAAAAAAAGTCATACTATTTACATATAATAAGGTCAATTTAAAGTCAGGATTCACAGAAATATCTATAACACATAGATCTAATTATTACCGTAATATGTTTCCCATTGGTCTAATACTTAAGTAAGCCCTGCTTTCTGTATTCTGGTTTTGACCTAGAATCATTTTAAACCCACTGAAGAAAGAACACAGAGCAGGTTTGCAGAGATCAAGGATCTGGTTCCTTCACTCCAGCGAGGATTGTGGCGATTTAAAAATGGTTTCTGAACTGTTTTGAAGTCACCAACAGTTCTCTGAGGTGTATGTGTGATGGATACCAGCATTAGATCTCACGTATTTTAAGTACAGTAGGAGCCTATCCAAGATACTGGTGCGTAAAGGTCTCAAACTAAGATCATTTGATGAATGGAATGCGCTCCAGTGTACAGCTCTCTACCCTGCCTTCAGATCAAAGGTCAACAGCATGTAGGGCAAAAAATGGCTTCTTTGCTCTCTCACTCCCGCTCCGTTCGACGTATGCCGATGAGGTCACCAGGAGCCTGGCGGTCCTCGCTGATCCTAGAACAGATTAGATAAAATGAAATTAAGAAAAAAAAGAAACCTACCTCAGGGTATTGTTACCTCAGTATTCCTAACAGCTTTTTTCTTTTTTCTTTTTTTTTTTCGCTTGCTGGTGTTTTATATGAAAAGCTGATAGTCCTGAATGTTTTATTTTTTTAAAAAAAGAAATATTTTTAGTTATTGTCAGATGTGCGCCCCCCTCCCTTATTTTCTTTGTAGTTTGCATGAATGAGAGTGTGTGGATGTGTTTTGGTTTTTTTTTTCTCCTTTTCACTTTAGCTCAGAAAGATCCACAGGCAAAGGACTGTTTTGTTTTTTCGGTGGTTTTACTGAATCAGTGCAGACAGATTTCTTTTTCCCCTAGCTGTCTTTGGATCTGTAATGAGCTGAACTTGAAATCACTGGCCAATGGGAAGTGAGGCACTTCATGCCATTGCTTAGTGGTGCATCGCGGTCATTGCAACACAATGGTCCTTTAGACTATTTTGACTGAAGTCAGAATGAGACGATTACATGTTTGTCATACAAGCTTTCGTTCGTTAACGTTAACTGTAGAAAGCTGACAGTGGCCCAGACTGAAGGACGTTTGTTGTGCCTCTACCTGGCCCTATATGATTTGGTTCGCAAGACCGTTATGAAATGTAAGGCTCGGGTTGGGCCCTCCGTCACCAGGGCTGTGTTATGCACCATGTGCAATGCCATGAGTATTATTTTGGCTGATTGTTTACTTGAGTAGGCCTTGGCTGCTGTAGCCCAGCAGCATTAGCCTAGCACTGCCTCAATACCTTTGTTGAGCTTCAAACACTGAATGTGAAATATCTGGCACCTCTTTGTTTAGAGTCGACTCTAGTCCTTCCCCATTGTCCAGTGTGTGTGTGTGTGTGTGTGTGTGGAGTTGTTTTTTTTAAAATAAGTGTATAGTTTTTTGTTGGGGGAGAGTGGTTTGGGTGTTTGCAAAAAGGCAGAAACTTGTACATCCTAACCTATGGTCTCAGTTAATTTTTTAACTGAATGAGAATATGAAAAAAAAATGTACTTTGGAAAACGGGAGCAAAAAACTCAAGAAAGTGTTCACGCCATACCAAGCGATTTCAGCTGTATATAATATGTTAAACGAAGCAACTGAACACATTTTGTATTTTTTAGAATATAAAAAAGAAAAACAATTGGACAAGAATGGGTAATACACAGCGGCTTGAATGCTGACGATGGATGGATACTGCCAGAATCCTTTATAACAGGGATGAGTACACAAACACCTGCACAGGGTTAGCTGTTATCTAGCAGTCTTTTTGTGTACTTGGTTTCATCCACAAGCCTTTGGGTCTTTTTTTTTCGTGCTTCCCTTTTTCTCAGTATACGACAGCCTTCTGGTTTTCTGCTCGAGTATCGGACCTGTTGCTGATGTGCGATTTCTGTCAGACACAGAGACACACTCGCAAACTTTTGTTCAGACTGCAGCCATTTTGTGTGTAATTTTTTTTTCCCTTTTTTGTTTAACAGCAAGCTTTATTTGGACATGACATCTGGTTACGTACTGTTTCATCAATTTAAAATATATATATAGAAGAAAAAAATGACTAAACATAACTGAAAATCTCCAGGAGCTTAGTAAAACTGCAGAAAATATGGAACATTTTAAAGGAAGTCAGAGTGTAAAAAAGAGATGAGAGGGAGATGGGCCAACATTTCTTTTCCCCTCAAGGTAGATATTTTTTGCAGAGTTGACAAACGATGGTTTGATTCATTTTTCCCTTTGATGATTTACTGGATATTGTACTAAGTTGCTAAGGTCAGTACTCACATAGTGCTGTCGGTCGTAGGTTAAATGCTACACTCATCCCCTCCTCTCACTTTTCACTTGCTTTCTTCTCTCATTTCTCCTTCCATCTCTGTACATAACTCACTCCCTTTATTCAAACATTTTTTTTTTCAGGTTTTTTTTTTTGTTTGTTTTATTTTATTTTTTGCGTTATTTGCAATTTATGAAAAAAGACATTTTGTCTTTTCAGTTTTGGAGTAGACATTCACCCTCTCTTACGCTGGCCTTGTTTGTGTCCGTTTTCTCAGTTCCGTTCAGTCGCTTAGAGCTTATTTTCAGCCCCCCCACCCCCATACCCCCCACCCCCCAAAAATGTTATTACTTTTGATTGGATCATAGTTGTTTTTTTTTTCTCTCTCTCTCTCTCTCTCTCTCGATCGAAAAGCACAGAGATCTTATACTGCTACTAGATCATTTGAAATACTAACCAGTTACTCACGATGCAAGTAATAACTGTGCCAAACAGACCTTAATTTTTTTTTCTTTTGGTTTTGTTTTGTTGTTTATGTATTCTAAGACCCGATACAAATTGTTTGCCATCTGTTTTTGGGTGTAGTGTTAAGACTGAAACCCTGAGAGGTCTCCTCCTCGGCACTCGCTCTGCATAAAAAGACAAAAATCCTCCCGCTCCGAGCTGTCTGTGACAAGGACTCACACTATAAGCAAACAGATTAGTATATGAAATAATAAGCGCGACTGCATGTTCTTTACTTATGCAATTGTGTGACGAGTCAAATTACTGGTTGACTTTTGTCACAAGGACTGTTATAATACTTGGGAAACCACCTAAGGACGAGAAATGATAAGCCTACCCGTTGCAGTGCACAGACTTACACTTAGACAACAGACCCAACCTCAGACTAGTTTGGGTGTAGCCATCGTACCGATGCACACCGCAGTTGTATCTCATAGTGCTAGTTTCTGGCCTTTGCTCAAAGAGAAACATTTGGGTGCTAATGACGAATTCAACCTCACATAACTAGGAAACGCTACCTCAAGACTTAGCCATAAGATTGTTTTTATCAACCAGACAAGAGCGAAAGTGCATGTTACTTTTTTCACTTTAATTTCTTTAATTTATTATTGTTACTTTTTTTTTTCCTTTTACTTTCATTTTAGTTTGGAAAATTAACCTTCAGCTTACAGTCGGGGCTATGATTAGAAAGGATGGAGGCGGGGCTTTGGCGAGTGGACCAGGCTGAGGTTGGTATGGAGGACAGGTGGAGTTGATCTGGGTGGCTTTGACTGAAGGATCAGGGGGAGGTAGGAGTAAAGGAAGACGGAGGATTGGAGGGTGAGAAATGCTTAGTCTAAGGATGTTCAGCCCAGCACTGTTTGGTGATTGCCCTGCTCAAGCACACCTCCTGATAACCTGCTATGCTATGTATGGACTAGCTCGACCTGCTCAACATAGTTAGCGCAAGATTGGCCTTCACGATTCTGAGGACTGAAATGCGCAATTGAGCTGTTAACTGATCACCTGATGTTTAACTGTGTGCTGTAAACATCCTGACTCCCCAGGAGTGGCCCAATGTAAGTATTTGGGTACATCAGGGCAGTCCCATGATCAAGAAAATGTGAATTATGGTCAAAACAGTTCAAGTTTAACTTTGTCCCATCAAGGATTACTGAGTGTTTCAGTATATTGAATGGCAGATCACAATTTCAATATAAAGTGATGCAATCATGATGTGATATTTTTGCAAGATGGCCATTGCTTCATGTAGTCTTTTTTAAAGTCCTATTCGTCAAATCCACAGAGCCCCAGAATGCTGATCTAGGACCGGACGCTCAGAGCACTAGTGTCCCTATTAAACAAATGAATGGTTAAACCGAAATATTGCAGATTAAATAGTTCTACTGACCTGTGAATACTCACTGTGGAAGACAAGGTTTGCTTTAGACGAATGGATTCTGCTGATCCATCTATAGATGATGCATTTTGTGTGCCTCTTCGACCATGCTTGATATCCTCTTTCCCCTCAAACACACCACGCTACCTCCTCACTATGCAGCCTTGACCTCCCAACAAAACGGACCCTCAGTACAGCCATACTATTGACTTAACCATGCTTGAACTACAAGCGTATTCTTTCATAGCAAATGCTTTATGGTTTGGCAAGCTTAACCGAACGGCTGCAAAATCCCATCCAACTTCATGAATTCAAGTTGAAGTGTATGTTCTCTACTTGACAGGGCCACAACTCTGGTCGTGAACCCCCCTGCCCTGAACATTTTCTATCTTTTCCTGGTGGCTAGTGGTTGTGTGGGGATGAGCCCCTGCAATCAGAAGGTTGTGTGTTGCACCCCACACACTCTGTCCCGGGCTGCCCACTGTTTCATTTGGTGAATGGGTTAAATGCAGAGAAATTTTGTGCTCTTCACACTGTGGGCTGTGGTGTGGTGTGTTCACGTATGAAAAATGGGCACTTTATACTTGCACATGCTTCAACCCTAGAAGGGCTTATAAATGGACTATATAGGTTTATTGGAAGCAAGGAAAATGTTCAGAGCATGGGGCTTCAAGATCAGGGTTGGGAACCGCAGCACCGCCTAAAACTGAGCAGGACTATGCAGACTGTGTTGGGAGTTGGGATACTAGGAAGATTAGAGACCACAATAAAAACACAGACACCACAAATGTATGTGTTTTGACAAAAATCAAGTTGTGCAGTACAATTCACATTAGGCCGAACAGGATTTGTCAACGTTCAGTAACGCTTGTTTCTACTGTGCAAGGTAGCTATGCAAGAAAGGGTTTGTGGACAGAGCATTAACGAGTCTTCTAGTGCTGGGATAATATGCCCTTTGGCACTGATCTGAGACCAGTGATGCTGTTTTTTGTTTATAATGACTGGTGTTAGGATCCAGTGGAGTCCTAGATCAGCATTGAAGGGAAGCTGCAACCCAGAGTCCCTCACACACTCAGCTCTCCCCCGCACCCCCCCCCCCTTTTTTTTTAACTCTAACCGAGGGGCACGATACCTGTAACCATGTAATTTTTTTCCTTTTCTTTTTGTTTTTGTTGATCTACCTCTTAGAGAACAAATGAATACATAGGACAACACATAAAATGGAAAAAAGGACACAAAAAAAGTTTAAAAATGCTTTGAAAAATGCTCAAACGAAAAATAAGTAATTAATAAATGACTTAAGCAACTGGGTAGCAGCATCTCCGTATACTGTAGTGGATAGTATATTAAAAAAAAAGACTTTTACTTCCAAAGATGATTTTTGTTTTCTCCGTTGTTTAGATGTTGTTCAGAAAGGACTCTGAAATGGAATTAATGGAATGGGGAGGGAAAAATAAAAAAAGGAAAATATCACTCATTATTCAATCTTTTTTTTCATTCCTCATTAGATTGACTTACGTTCTTAACTTCACAGTTCTTCATCCTTTATTTGATTTCTTTCTGATTGCTTTTTAAAATGACATAGGATTGTATCTCTTGTGTTTGGATGCATTAGAATTCTCTCTCTCTCTGTGAACTGCAACATAGTACTCAATGATGCATTGCAGAGCAGCATGATATTGAAAATTTCTCTTTTTTTTATCTGTATTGATGCAACAGGCACGTAAGGATCTATTTAGCTGACTAGGGCACAGTTTAGGAGGCGGACGAGGAGGAGAGGAAGATGAGTAACTGATCACATCTAGTCCCTAAATCCCACCCCCCAAAGCCACCCACCCCTCCCTTTTATTGTAGGTGCCATGGACACTATCTGGACTTTCACCTTCTGCCTGCCTGATTTTCTTTAGTTCTCATCCACATTTGTTTTGAACTTCTTGTAAACAATACAGAGCATAGATATGAATGTGTTATTAAAAGAAAACCGGTTACTTCACGTGTCCTGACTGTGTTTCTCTAATTCACTGTTCCATAACATGTCATTACAGATGGACATGAAGCTTATATTAAATATTTCTAACAGAGTGTTGATAAGGAGTTTGTCCCACACTTTTCTGCAGTAATTGCCTCCTTTGGGAAAAGTATGCACTAGATGTTGGAACATTGCTGTGAGTAGTTGATCTTATTCAACCACAGTTGTATTAGTGAGGTCAGGTACTGTTGGGTGATTAGTTCTGGATTATGAACGCCACTCCATCTCATCCCAAAAGAATTCTGTGATGTTCCATCAGTTCAGAGAACCACAGCCCACAGCTGAGAGCTTTATACCCCTTTGGCTCATGTGGAGCAGCTCCAGCGCTCCCTGTTCTCTTGGGAATTCCTTTCAGAGATTCTAGTTTCATACATGCTACTAAACACCCGTGTCAGTGATCCACTAGTTAAAAAGGGGTGCCTGGATACTTTTGGCCTGTCTGAATCAATTAGAACTTTAAAGTTAATAAAATGCTGAGTATTTAAATATAAATCGACTATATAAGCTGATTTTAAAAGTATTTGCTTTTTAAACCGCAAGGGGAATTTGAGATCTACATCAATAATATTTTCCAATACATATCGACTTTTTATATCGAAATAATGAATAAAATTCAAAGTCCTAAAGCTTAAAAATATGTGTGTGTCTTGAGCCAGACCTTTAAGCCATGTATGAACATTTTAATGACCTTTTCTTCTAAAGATCTGATCCAGCTTGACTGCATCTTCTTCTGTATGTTGTGAGGGGAAATCCACCTCATTTTCTGACGTTCTGAACAAAGTCATTGAAGGTGGTTTTATATGAGTGCTGAGGAGATTTCCAGTCAAAATTGTTAGTGGTGATAGGAACCAGACATCCAAAGAGTTTACAGCCTAAAAGCTCCCTCAGAAGAAGTCTTGTCATTATATGAAATAGTTACAAATACATGGCCTAGTTACATATTCTTGAGAGAATATACACTGAGAGGTGCATGCGGGCAACTGTAAAGCAAATACACACGCACACACATACACACACACATTTATACATATCAACTTAAACATTAATGTAATCAAATAAAATATAAAAACAAAGCTATTTGCAACTGCAGGACATTCTCGTTTTGTTAGAGAAAAACAATTTAAGTCCAGAGCATGGGCGCTGGAGTACGGGCAAAACACAACGACATTTCAGAAACACAACATTTCAGAAAACACAACGACATTTCAGAAACACAACGACATTTCAGAAACACAAC
>JBBPDC010000028.1:8663904-8743904 GCA_037974485.1 Hemigrammopetersius urotaenia
CCGCCGGGAAACAAAGCGCAGACGTGTGATCCTACTGATTTACTCAGTGTTTTGATCAGATGTGGTAATGCAGACGCGGGGACATTTCCACGGCCCGAAACGTGACGCTGTACGAAACAAACTGTGATTGGTTGTTTGACATGTCAGTCAAACGGCCTAATGGGCAGGTCTTGGCCAAAGAAAGTGGCTATGAGTTCCAGACCTTCAGCCGTCAGTCTGAAGGTCTGACTACGCGAGACTAAAAGACGAGCAGCTGCATTTTGAATTATTTGCAGGCGACGGAGTAAGGATTGATCAAGTCTGCAGTACAGTGAATTACCATGATCTACTCAAGTCCTGGCTTCTTTCCTAGAAGCCTCGACTTAAAGAAACATTGGATGAATGGAACTGAACCATTGATACTTCATTGCAGTCCAAGACTGCACTAAATCCAATGCTGGAAAACTGGTCTTTAGAGTCAGTTAAATTAGCATTAATTTGGAAAGGACAAATGAATCTTTTTAAGAACCAATGTGAAGTGTACCAGCATAGCATCTATGTTGAGTGCTAAATGTTTGACAAGGATACAGTTCCATAGTAAATCTAAACGGAAAGTAGAAATTCTTTAAAAGTTAAGGCACCTGGCAACACGACAAGACTTGAGTATATTTATTGGTGTTAACTACAGTTGTCTGTATTTATATTCAGTGTCAGTAATACATCAAATTAAAATGGAAAGTTCCAGTGTACGTGTGTGTATATTTCTTTGCGAAGGGATTTATATACGTGGGTTTGCATAAACCAGACGTTTGTACATGTGTTTGTATGCGTATATGGTTGGTTGTGCATTGAATATTTGTTCTCATTGCAGCCTCCTGTGGAGAATCCTGTTTTAACAAACTGGCTTGAGTTTCTCTCCTCCAATTCAGACCTCTGATGACGGGCCACATTTCCAATCCAATAAGGTAGTGGAAGGGCTTTAACACCAACATAATTTAACACCAATTATGTATATTTTACTAAGATTGCATACGTAGGCGCAGCATTTCTTTTCCAATACACAATATTTCATGCTTCTGAAGTATTAGCTTTTAAATCTGAATAGTAATTCATCTTTGTGTGCATTTAAGTGTTCTCTTGTTTGTGTTTTCATATTACTGTTTGTCTTTGTATTGCTATGTAACTGTATTTGAATAGGAAGTGTTGTAGACTGTTCTTAAGTTATGCAAGCACGCTTGTTCTAAAATGAATTTTATCATAACTATTAAGCAATTTCCTCAAGGATCAATAAAGTTTCTGATTCTGTGACATTTTGCCTGGTCTTTTCAGATTGAGGTACAGTTTTGCCTGGGGTTTAATGCATCATACATTTATGGTTCACACCACTAGGGGGCAGCAGGAACTACAGAATTTTATTAAATATTCTTAAAGGGTTCCAAATCCCATTCCAAGCCTCGTGTTCTCAGTGTTTCCTTCTCCATGCACCTAACCCAACCCATGAGGAACTTGCTAATAGAAAATAGAATTGGATCAGGTGTGCAAGAACGGACAGTGTGTTTTGAAGCCTCTGTTTTAGCACAAGCCTTAGTTCACAGTGGTCTGACCTGACCTGGTTTGAACGATAACATGTTGGATTAGTACTTACACAATGATAAAGACATTATTGGATACAGAATCATCTGGAGAGCTTGTTTATGGCATAGGTCTATTAATATATTTTGTTTAAAATACATATTTATCATAATTCTATTATGAGTGATTTACTGTCATTTCTCATTTTGCATCAATGGCTTACAACACTAGGAGGCAGCACCCACAAACAGCACTGAGGGAGCCCTTTGCTCAGGAAAAGTCAGTAAGTGACTTAACAGAGGTTAGATAACATCACAGCTCAGTTGTGTTTGTAACTCCAGGACTGGGCTGCCAGTTCTCTTTTGCAGTCTCTCAATGTGCTCTTTTTAAAAATAGTTTGTGAATTGCTTAAAAGAATATTCTCCTTCAACCCTTTACTCATTTTCTACCTTCTATTCACCTGTTCTTCTGTTTTTTTAAATGGGTGCTTAAGAAACGGCAGACCAGGTTCCTGAAAAGTAGGTTTTTCCCCTTCCATTGTTGGTCATAGTTGCTCCGCATCTCAAGCATAATTCTTCGTCATACTCACACCCTCTCTGCTCCATTTCACTGGAGCTCCTCTCCCATTGGCCAGCATAGATGTGAGACCTTCTCCTGCCTGGGCCAATTGGAACAGTCTGTGAAAAGTTGGTTATGAGGGCAGATTGACCCACTTCTGCAGCCCATGTGTGAGGAGGAGAACCTCCTCACAAGTTCTGTGTCTCAAAGGAAAATTAATAATAAAAAAAAAAGACCAGGTGGGTGATGGTTATCTGCTCTTACAAAAGATCTGCCCTTTCAGTCATTACCTACTTTTATGCAGGCATTTGTGATCAGACCTGTTTAATGATTAGACTTTTTTTTGGGGGGGGGGGGGGTATTCATAAAATGAGACTAATGTAAAAACAATTCTTTAGTGCATTTGACATTGATGTCATTATTACTATTAACAGTTATTTTTTTATTCTAGATGATATTTCTTAATTGTTAGGGTTATTTATCATGTGGTTTGTAAATGTCTTTAGACTTCAATTCAGTTCAACAATTTATATATTGCTTTTTACAGCCAATGTTCCCAAACCAGCTTTTCAGAATCCAAGTCTGAGCCTCTAGTGAGCAAAGCAGGGGCGATAGAGGCACAGATAAACTCTGTAAACTCACTGTTTCTTTATTATATTAAGTATTTCCGGTTGAAATGGTCCATTTGAGAAGATAAACATTTGCTACTTGTTCTTAACAAGTGAAGTATTATGTGAATAGTTTTAATAATTGGCTGAAATTAAGAATAATACATTTCTAAATGTTAAAGGATTGGATTGGCCTTGCTTTAGCTACAGTGTAGGATCACCATTTAAAAGAGAAAGTGGGATAATTGTAGGAATGTTGTCTCGTGTGAGGAGCGTAAGGAGTGAAACTGAGACTCGGTCATGTCCTCAGGAAACATGAGCTCATTGTTCATATCTATTCTGATGATACACACTTACACGTTTCCGTTCTGTCTGGAAATCAAGACATATCAGAAATTTCTCAGTGAGTGTTGCGAAATGTTCTATAGCTAAATCTAGAGGCCCCTTTGCTTTGTATACTAAATCCAAAGTTTGAAATTTTGCATTTTGTCCATTTGTTTGGCCTCTTCAATCCAGAAGTAAAGCTGAACGGATTATTTTAATGCTCACTTTACTAGTCATCCTCAGAAAACATCCTTTACAGCGTACAAAAATCAGCATACAAATGCTGAAAGCTGCACTAGTTACCTGTAACTTTCAGGAATGATATTCATTAACTCATTTTAAAGCTTTATGTGACCCAACACAGATTTACCACAGCACATTTGTAATTAATTTTTTTTAATGAAATTTTACTTCCGAGACATTGTCTTAAAAAAAGTCTGTTATTACACTAAAATTCTGCCTTATTGGCAGCCAAGCTTTTTTGTAATTAAAGGCTCTTATTGAGCCTTTAATTACAATTCCACACCTTTGTCTGTAGCTACAGCAGACACTGTACATCTAATAGATCACCTATAAACCAAATATCATTATTAGATTTTATTAAACAATATTATTATTGTTATTATTATAACTACAGTGGTTCAGGTTCAGGGTAGGCCTTTCATTTAAAACAGTTGCCTCTTTACTGGATGTGCCCTGCTTAGAGTCACTGTCTGTACCCATCTTAGAACTATTTTAAGAGGTGCAAGCTTTGCTGAAACCCTTGTTCTGTAAAAAGATGACAGAATCAGGGCATCAACACTGAACAACAGCAGAGAAGGCAGTTCATTTCAATATCATAAAGGATAAAGAGTAAAGAAACTGTCATTTTACTCCTTTCATTGTTTCATTCATTCCATTGGACTAAATCTGATGGTATGCAATTTATTTGAGTAAACACAAGAAATCAAGTTAGAGATATTGAAAATCTCACAGGTCTTTATTAGTGCCGGTTGTCTCACAGATTGTAATGAATGTACATGGGAGCTGCTTTGTTGTAGAAAAGTGAACTGCTTTTTTCCACTCCATGTTCAATTCCATTTTCATCCTGAGTTCTTTTTTATTCGCCACTACTGAGCCCAATTCAACATATATCTGGAAAATTACATATTTCTTTTTTTTTCTGTTGTTCAGCTTTGTTTGGTCAGAGTTAATCTGAGTCAGGAATAACTCGCCATCCATTGGCAAGAGCATGTGTGCAAATTGTGTGCAGAATTCCAGGTATTTTTAGTCTCTGTGACCTTAGAATTTAGGCCGTTTGCGGAAGATAAATGACTGACTGGGTTTCGGCCTTCCAGTACAAATGCTAATTTGCCAGCAAAGTAGAGAGAATCACAACATAATATTTAAAAAAAAGGACACAGTTTCAGGAAAAAAGTCTTTATGATGTAAAACACATCTGAAATACATGTCTGAATATTGTTCTATAATATGTATACACTTGACATCTTATACATTTGTGCCCACATATAACTTTTCATTGAGTGTTTAATCTTTACAAAAAATATATATATTTATATATAGAATATATTATACATTTTGAAACATTTCAAGTATGTATAGATTTAATAGCTTATTTACAATTTTGTACAAGTCACGGGGATAAGCAATCTGTGTTGTTTTGCATGATTGATGGGGAGAATCTAGTCATTGTCCTAATTGTGTGCTGCAGTCTCTTGGAGGAACATAAGCCTGACAGGAATAACTGTCCTGGGATCTGACCTCTACTGTTTTCCCCCTTTCCCAGCCTTCTGGCTGTAGTTTCCTGCAGGAGGCATTCTGCCCTTGTTTCCAACGGCTTGCCCCAGTGTACTGGATGTCCCAGTTTAAATCTCCACTCTTTCTGCTGCCCTGTTCTGGGCATTGGTTTTGCTGGCTGAATGTTATCAGCTGTCTCAGGCTGATGAATGAAATGTCAAAAACTTTACAGTCATTTGAGTCTCCAGATAGCATTTGGTGCTCTGTTGTCCCTTCATCAGATTTGAAACATGTTCTTAATGAAAGTCTTAGCACCATCAATGCCAGTCAGCTGTTTGTGGAGTACTCATGAAAGGAGCACCAATGCTCATTGTGCAAAGTCTTCCATTAAGCTCACCACCACCCACTACTTTGAGTCAGCTGGCTGGAAAATCTGGCAAGTCGAGAGCCTTTCAGGCATCAATGCGGAAGGAGAGGAGCTTCTCAGAGTGCATGTTGTTGAGCGTGCGGAGGTCTGGCAGTTTGAGCAGTAGCTTGGTGAAACGAGAGGCGTCCCCAGGAGCACTCTTGCTGACAAGTGCACGTAGGGCTCGGATCAGGCTCTCCTGGAGCATCTCCACTGAGTTTACGTTCTCAATGCCAGAGCGATCTGGATAGAGGTGGAAAAAATAAGAGGTGGAATAAACTTTCATAGTACTAACCAATGCAGGGCATTATTTCTGTCACTTTTATTCAATGCTAATAGTGTATAACATACACAAATAAACAAGAAGCTGCAAGATATTTATTGGACAACTGATAAAACTAAATACTTATTTCTAAACGAGGCGCCCTTCATGATGCTTACCAGCAGACACCAGCACCACGGCAGTAAAGAGTCCCAGCTCCTCTGGAGAGAGCTCAAGTGCACTCAGTTTCTCGCTGAAGTCAAACATGGTTCCCAACAGATCTCCCATCCCCATGTTCTTCAGGGCTTCTAGGCTGTAGGTGGTGCCAGAGATGAAGGTTACGCTTTTCTCCTTAACATTAAATAAGGAGGCGAAACGCACCATCAGCACCTGTTATAAGCAACAGAGAGAGAAAACAATTTGTAAAACGTACTATAGGAGTGTGTTAGGAGGGTTTTATTTTGCTGTTCCTACTTCCTTGTCAATATTTATTACACTTTGCTCAGAGCTGATAAGACAAGTTTGTCTTTGCTGAAATCATAACTTCTGTTACTGCTACTATAAAGACCTAATACTAGCTTACTTCCTAAACTGATTATCACATGCTCACAGATTAACAATTCTGGAAAGTGCTCCTGGAATCGCTCGAGAAAGCAGCCAACCATAACAACATCAAGAATTTTGAGTGTGCTATTTTGTATCTGAATTTATTTCATGAATAGCTTATGGTTTCAAAGAGGTTTATTTGTTACATTTTATTTAGACTGGCAGACAGTTAACAGTTGACAGACGTACCTCAAATGTTCCAGCTTTCAGCAAGGTGACCTGGTCATTCTGGGATAGTGAGCTGAAACCTGGGATGTGTTTAGCAAACTCCACCACCTCACGCACAGCTGGTGTGAAGCTTAGTGAGAAGTCTTCCCAAATCTCCTGGGGTGTCTTGTTAGGGTCTGCCTGAGGATGCATGTTCATTGGACAAGCCTAGAAATGGAAAAGTAAGTCGAGTTCAGGAAAGGTTTGCAAGCTATTGACAGGGCATTTAAACCATGGTGCTGTTTACAGTGTAGCATATCACAAACTTAATGAAACCTCCCGGTTCCACAAAACTAAGAATTACCAGGTATGGGACCTACTAGAACTCTACCAGAATGACATGGTCTTTTATTGTCATAGAAAAAATGCTAACTTTGGACTTACCAGAAGAATCTCCTTGCGGTTTTTCCATGGGCAGTTTTGTGACTGGGCATTGTTGCTGGTCTCTTGACCATGATAAGCCGCATAGGAGTTGTTGTTGTGAAGCCGTCGCCCATTGTTCTGGTGTGGTATCCCCTGATGCTGCTGACTGGAGACTGAAGAGGACTGAAGGTGATGTCCATTATCGGGTGCCACTTCAAAGACGTTGCGCTGCAGGGTTATGTTATTATTATGGCACATTGTATTGTGGCCGTTGATATGGTAGCCGGCAGGACAGCGGTTCCCAATTTGGTCATCTAGATCAACATTCGAGTGGGGCCGTAGTGCTGGGCTCAGCTTATCGTGAGCGTAGACAAAGGTCTCACGGTGGGCTCGGGTGATGGCTGTAATGGTGGTGTCCACACCAGGGCTGTGGCACATCGGTGGGGATGTGGCAATCAGAGGGGGGCTTTGTGCCTGCTGAGTTGGAGGAGAGGCAGGGGCAGGTGGAGAGGGGGAGGGAGCTATAGGCACAGCAGGAGTCTGGGGCTGAGGAGCCACTGTCAGACCTGGGCAGGGCGACGAGGAAGAAGACGAAGAAGAGGATGGAGTGGTGGATTTGAGACTAGCCAGCTGGAATTCACTTTGCAGCTGATTGTTCACCATATTATTCATGGCACTCTGCATCTCAGCCAGCATGCGCTGCTTTTCGCGTTTTGGGATGCGGCCAAAGCGGACAGCTATAAAGAAGAAAGAGCTGTCATCTTCCTGGAACTTATTTTTGTGAAAATGTCATTCAACTTAATACATTGTGTGCAACTCACCATCCCGAGACATGCCGACAGACAAACACTTCTTGAAGCGGCACTGCTGACAGCGGTTGCGGTTGATCCTCATAATAGTACACGTCTCATTCTTCAGGCACTTTTTGTACTGAATGTTTTGCTGGATGCTCCGACGAAAGAACCCCTGCCAATAGTAAAGAGAAGCTAAGTATTTCTGCTCTTGCAAAAAAAAAAAAAAAAAAACACTTCTCTGTGTATTTCATATTTCACATAGTTTGAATTTTGGTTGAAATTGTCAATTTCTTTTCCTCCTGAACTTGCTGTTACATTGCATGTAGTGTTTTTCATGTGATGTGATTCAAGTAAAATTCCTACCTTGCAGCCCTCACAAGCATGGACACCATAGTGAAAACCTGAAGCCACATCTCCGCAGACTTTACAGAGCAACACCATCCCATTCAGCTCTGAAAGATACCAAGAAAACAGTGTTAGCATTCAAAACCAAGCCTTCACCTAATGTGACTTTTAACTGCAGGCCACTGTAACTTACTTGTAAGAGTAGCAACTGATTTGTTTGGCGAATTGCGTGCATTAGTGCCTTCATCGCGACCCCTTGGGGACCCTCCAGAGCATGATGAGTTCCCATCTTCACCAGAGCTGCTGCTGCTGCTGCTGGTGGTGTACATGCGTGAAGAATCGTGGGAGCCGTTAGGAGAAGGCGGGAAAGATGAGCCAAAGCATGGCTGCATCAGGAACTGCGAACTGCTGTTCGAGTTCTCGCTGTACATCGATACCGGGCTGGTGCGGTTCGGGGAGCCTCCACAGGAGCCTATGTATGAGATTACTCCACCTAGTGAAAAAGACAGGACGAAACACATTTTTGAGACATGGTAATATTTTTATATTATTTAAGCTCTTGTGTTTCCATTGTAAACTGACTTAAAAGAACATCCATGTGTTTTTCATCTTGACGGGTCACATTCTAAGGATTTTTTAAAACTGCTGCTTGTAAAGACTTAGCAACACAGATGGAGGTGTGGCAGCAGGAAGGTGGGAGGGGTCTGGGTGGAAAACACAGCCACTTTCTAGGAAATGCTGTTCACCACACAAGGCCATCTGACTGTGTGCTTTTAAGCAGGGATTTTTTTTTATGTTTATGATTGCTGCTGGCAGTGTTCAGTCACGTGTACAAGCAACACCTGTCTTATCTTCCTCATGTCTGCCAATGTGGTTGGCTCATTCCTACCTATGATTCAGAGCCAGATCTCTGTTTAGTGTCTCGGCGCACGTGCGGGCACGTGTGTTGTCATACAGTGTTTACTCTCTACTGTGATGGTAGCTCAGCTTACTCTAAGGCAAACTGTGGTGGCACTTCTGAATGGGAGCTTATAATAGGATTCGGGTGGGCCAGTTTAATAAAACACCCTTTCATGTTCTTTTCTAAAAGGTCTTGTTTTTTCTGGTTTTCTCTCACTTTCAACATTTTTTCTCAACATTTCCACACTTACTCTCTCTCTCCCTTCACCCATAACCAACCAATAAACGAATGTGGCCTTTATATCTGTCCAGTGCTGTTCCTGGGGACATTCCAATCCAGAGGCAGACGACTCTGAGCATTATATAACCCCTGTGCACTAGCACAAAAAGTCAAAGGGTCACTGTGTCAGGTGGAACCACAACACAAACACGTGCAGGGGCTTGTGCCCCCCACCAGTTCTTTCAAAAACCACCCCCTTTTTCCATGAAGTCCTTCCCTTTAAGCTTTTTTTTAGATCTGTGACCCTTTCTGAATTTGAATTGCAACTTTATCATATTAACCCCCAGTTTAAGAACCACACACACTATATTTGTCAATTTGCCATTTGCATTGGTAACATTGAGACAGCCTTAATTACGTTATGCGTCCGCACAGGCTGCATTATTGCATCATGTATTCTTATATAGAGTACATTATTAAAGATGCGCATATGCTGTACTATGGATTAACATTAGTCCTTCTTTGTCAGAAAGACTGTTGGAGACTCGTGCGTCCACACCGAGTCCCCGTGTGCTCAGCCTCGAGCGCATCAGCCGCGCACGCCCCCAATCCACGTGCGCCACAGACATACGGCTCCTCAACGAGACTGGCTGCGTTGGACCACGCCTTCAGGACATTCAGGCCAGCTACACGTTTCTCAAACTTTTTTTCTTTTTTTCCTGCCCTTTCATTTCCTTATAGGCCAAACACACATCTCTTTATTTTTGCTGTGGGGTGTCACGAAATGTGTCATTCACTCAACACTGTTTTATGAATGGCCCATAGCAACAAGTTAAGTTCATTTCTAATCCTGACACTTTTATTTTACACATGAAAGGACTGGGGTTCTTAGTATTAACAGTTCATTCATTTTTGGTTTGCATTGGGGTTTTTTTTTGCACATCTTCTATGAAAAACTGTGTCGGGTGGGGGTTGTTAATATTATGATTTTATTGTAGTGATGCTTTTTTTGGTTAAAAAAAAAACACGGTGTGATTTCTGGACGTCTATGAAAAGCGTGTCCGATTGGGGGAGTGTTTAATATTACGATTGTATTCTAGTTTTGCGTTGCAATGCTTGTACTTGCATTTTTGTACATTATAAAAAACCGTGTAGGATGGTTAAAAGTGGTTCATTCTCTCAAACTCATCTTTCAGTATAGACCAGCAAAGCAAGCCTAACACACTGTTATGGATAACATATATGCATTAAACGAATAACTAATAAAATTGCTGAGATCTGGGCTACGCTGTTGTATGTCAGAAACAAGCAAGCAACCCCCAAAAACCTGTTACGTCGCCTTGGATTGATTTCATGTCCTAGTTTTTAAAGAGAACGTGGGTTAACGTGAGGTCCTGCCCCGCGTCCCACTAGTTTCTCCGCGTCCGACCAATCAGAGCGCGCACATGGCCTCGAGCCGCTGCGTCACACGCTCGAGACTAGGGGGCGTTATGTAACGCGCGCGCGGAATGAAAACAAAGAGCACATGGCTGGCTCCGGCGGTCCATGTGCACCAGGAGAGGAACATGCGTCTGCATCACAGGGATGTTTGTCCACCTGACTCTCTCCAACAGCATGACCTAGTTCCCCCAACACCGCGCTTTAACCCGTCACGTCCTCACACCCAACGCGATTTTTACTCTATTTGCATTTTTTTCTGTATTAAGACACGATCTAGCATGTTTTCACCCATAAGATAAACTTATATCTCCCATCAGCACACCCAAGTCCATGAGCCTGGGACATTCAATTTAAACCTTCACCTCCTATCTGCTCATTAAAGCTTAAACATCAGAGCCTATTCGTGATCATGTTATATGTCTGCGTTACTATTAGAAACATAGATCTAACATCCCACTGAACTCAGTCTAACTGAACAGTACAGATCACAAAGACAGTCAATTTTTCTGGTAACACTGAGCAAACGATGCAAAAAAGAAAGAAAACAAAGAGCTTGTAGTACAGATCCTACAGACACACAATCTCTCTGGAAAACAAGGAAGCAAAAACGAAAGTAATAATTAAACAACTGACTCACTCAGCAGAAGAGGGTGCAACAAAACAGAAAAAGAAAAGGCACTTCTTACCTGTATTGTTGTTAGTATCCATCGTGGTCGTCATTTTTTCCTCCAGTAGCGTCATGCAGATGTGAAGGATGAGAGGTATAAGTGGTCCCTAAAACCAAGTAGAAGTAGAAGAACTCCGTCAGTAGTTTTTAATTCTACAACGATCCTATTGCGCGCCTTGCAAGAGAGGCAGCACGGGGCTGCAGTGCGCGTGCTAAATGTGAAGGTTTTAGACCTGTGTGTGTGTGTATGAGTCTCTGTGTATAGGTGTGTGAGAGAGTGAGAGTACTCCTGGTGAGCCGGTGCTCTCGCTCGCTCTGTCTGTGTGCGTGTGTGGAGGCGCGATGAGCTCGGCCCTCTTTTGCTGCGCCTCTCTGTCCCGGTACAGTGACTAACACACATGCGCGCGAGGCGCCGCACGAGGCTCGAAATGTGTCCATGTGACCCCGGGGAGGGCCTCGTGGCCCAGTGACACACTTTCTCGCGGACACATTGCAGTGCAGGGCTGGTTCAAAAATCCCCGTGCGGCAGAGACACCCTGCATCTGGAATTTGTAGTCCACTCTTTAGGAAATACTTAACATGCAGTGGCACCGCATAAATACACCACAGTACAGGACACAATGAAAACAATGTGAAATTCTTTCTCTGCATTTAACCAATTCACCAAGTGAAGCAGCGATGCAGAGTCCCAGGAACAGTATGCTTGGACGGTTACTTGCTCAGCGGTACCTCTGTGGTGCCACTAGCAGTCCTTGGATTCAGACCCAGAAAATTGTGATCACAGAGGCAATTCCTTAACCGTTAAGTCACAAGGTGAATAAAAGTTGCAGTTGCTGCCTTTTGGTTGCAGAAACTTAAAATGTGTTATGGTTACAGTAGTATTGTAATTACTGGTGGGGCCACCATGAATCAGACTAGTTTGTCCAGCACATCCCACAAATGCTAGATTGACTTAAGATCTGGGGAATTTGGACATGAACTCCTTGTCCTAAACCATTTTTGTAGTGTGTCTTATCCCACTAAAAGAGGGTTAGGGTTAGCAACAATGTTTAGATAGGTTGTCTGTGACATCCACATGAAGGCTTTACCCCAAGGTTTCCCAGAAGAACATTGCTCGAAACATCACACTGCCCCCACTGACCAACCCTCTTCTCATAGCGCATCCTCTTCCCAGGTAAGCAGAACACAAACACTCTGCGATCCTCATGATGGAAAAGAAAACATGATTTTTCAAATCAGACCAAACTTTGTCCACTGCTCCATGATCCAGCTCTGATGCTTGCATGCCCATTAAAGGTACTATCAGCAGTGGACAGGAGTAGCATGGGCACTCTGAACTGTCTGTGGCTAGGCAGCCCCATACACAAAAAGCTGTGTTGCACTGTGCGATCTGATACTTTTCTATCATAGCCAGCATTATTATTTCAGCAGTTTGTGCTACAGGAGCTCTTCTGTGGGATAGGGCCAGACAGGCTCTCCACTGATCCCCACATGCATCAGTGAGCCTTGTGCGCCCATAACCATGTCGCTGGTTCACTGTTTTTCCTTCCTTAGATCATATTTGGTTGTCATCTAGCTGTCACAATCTGGCCCCTGTGAAAGTTGCTCCAATTTTCACATCTTCCAATGTAGCCAATGTGTCTGCCAACATATCAGCGTCAAGAACTGTTCATTAGCTGTCTAATGTATCCCATTCCTTGACACGTGCCACTGTAAAGAGATAACCAATGATATTCTCTCAAGCTGTCAGTGGTTTTATTGTTGTAGCTGATCAGTGTAGATACATTCATGAATCAAAGATTCAATTTCTTAATAACATACCTCACCAGTTAGATCCATCAAAAATACATCTGTCTACCTCCCCATTATTTACCATCTCACCCATGGTAACCAAACTGATCCTTTACATGTCTACAACATGATCTATTCATTATTTGTCTTTTCAAAGGCATTTTTTGTACTAACCTTTACATTATTTAACTTGACCACTACATACACTAGAAACAACAAAGACATTATTATAAAGAGTTTAAGTGATGGATGGTTTCCCCCTGTAAACCATTTCAAAGGTATCTGATTAGCTTTCTAAGCTAAAGAAGGTTAAATGTTGCCATTTTCAGAGGTTTTGCCTCTTTGAATTACAGGCATTATCTGACCTTATGCTTTTCACATCCATCAGTTTAAACACATTCATGCGACTGCATTCACACGTTAAACAATGTTAATGGAGCACAATCAGAGGTTTGTATTATCGGAACAGTTTTCCGTACTGGCTTAAAGGAGACTGAGGATGTGAAAAATCTGCACACAATGCCTTTAGGTAATGCGTTTACTCTTATCTGCAAGGTGTTGGGTAAAATAGCAGTCTTAATTGGTGGGAGTTTTGATAGTCAGACTGGTTTGGTGGGTCTCTAGGTCAATTTCATTCCATTGAAAACCTAACAGCAGTCTATGGCCTGTCATTCCAAGGTGGTTTCAGGTGAACCCTTCTTTGGTCTGAAATTTGACACAATCAAGCCGCAAATCTTGCACTGGGTTCAACTGAATCTGCGCTTAAATAGTGGTTTCTCCTGCAATATTTGTTTGTTTTCCATAGATAAGTACATCTAAATAATCTGGAAAAGGAAAGCTTAAAAAATGGCATTTAAACAAACTCCCAAAAAAAAGTGCCATAAAAAGTTTTTTGTGTGCTGCCAAATTCCAAAAAAGAACCAATACAGTGTGAAATTCTTTTTCTGCATTTAACCCATTCACCAAGTGATGGTGCCACTGGCAGTCCTGGGGTTGATTCTACAACCTCCCTAGCCACCAGGTCACCAGCTGAAATGATATTTGACCATAATCACCTATAACCTGACGACGCCTTTTGCCTGGGTTGTGGCAGGTATGGAGCAGTCAGCTAACATGTGCATGAAAATAGACTGGCTTTGAATGACCAGTTGAATTGCCTCATGCCTCTTCAGAATGTTTAAGTATCTATTTGTATAGACGCTTTTATTTCTGACCACTGGTATGGCCCAGACGTTTGATTCAGGGTGTGATCTTTATTTAAGGAAACTTTTAGTCTTTTTGTGATTATGCCCCTATAAATAGACTATAATGGCCTATTTTAAGCAGGTAAACATTACACACACTTCCACAATCAGTGCTCATTCAGGCTCGAAGTGTCTTCAAAATGTCTCCTCAATCCAAGCCCAGCAGGAGTCCCAAATAGGGCTGCGTGAGAGGAGGCTGACCAGGATCACTGGCGCGTTGTGCTTTTTTTGGCATCGGCACGTGGCGAGAAACAAGTGTTGCGAGAAACAAGTGTTGCGCTGCGGAAATAGGATTGTAAACAAGCGCTCAAATCGCGATTGTTGACTCACATGAGCTGTTAATATTAAAGCCGCACGGTCTGTTTGTTTCTCATCCGCCGCTCCTGCGTGCGCGCGCACGTGCCCGTGGGCTCGGCATGTTTTCGTCCCGTCGCCCCGGTTTAGAGATGACAGTTCATTAAGCGTGTTTGTTATTGTTTGCAGGAAACACACTGCTTCAGGCACACACACACACACACACACAAATACACTATATGGACAAAAGTACTGGGACGCCTGAGCAGTATACACCTACAGTGACTTTAATGGCATTGCATAGACTTACACATACATAGACTTTAATATGGAGTTGGTCCTCCTTTGCAGATATAACAGCTTCCACTCTTCTTGGAAGGCTCCCCACAAGATTTTGGAGGTAATTTGTGCCTTTTCATTCTGTGGTGTTGGACGAGAAAGCCTGGCAGGCAATATCCATTCCAGTTCATCCCAAATGTGCTGGAATGGGGTTGAGGTCAGGGTCTGTGCGGCCAGTCAAGTTCTTCCACTCATCCAACAATGTCTCTGGACCTTGGAGCACAGTCATGCTTTTCACAGTCATGAAAAAAGCATTCCCCAAACTGTGTCCACAATGTTGGAAGCATGTCGTTGTCCAAAATGTCTTGTCTATGTGAAGGGCTTTATTCAGACCTTGGAAAACAGGTGTGTCCCAATACTTTTGTCAATATAGTGTACACGTGTGAACAGTGACACAGCGGAATTTGGCTTCTTGACCGAATTATCCGTTCCCCCTTAAACAATGCCGCACTTACACACATTCTAGGCGCCAGAATGGAACCGATGCACCGTTTAAGGTGGAACGGAGAATGTGCATAAAAATGTGACGAAAACTAAAGCTAACTCGAATCTTGTTTTGGTTTAAAGCGCGAGGCCACGAGGCGGACACACGCCTCGCCCGGATAAAAGCGTTTTCGTCACGTTTGTGCAGCACGTTACCCGATTAGACACCACGAGACCGAGCGATGCGCGCGCACGAGGCGAACTCTAAAGTGGACTCGCCGGTGAGACCCGCAATCAAAATGTGTTTTGATCACGAATAAACCCATCTAAATAAAACATCTCGTATTTTTTCTCCTTGGTTTCGACTCATCTAATAATCATATGGATCTACAAGCTGGTCAGCTGTATCGGTATTTTTTAGAAAGACAATGTGCTACAGATCAGGCAAATTCAGGTCGAGGGGGCTTCATTCAACTGTTAATAATAACTGAATAACTACTTTTCCTTATTGTTCTAATTAATACCACTTCAAACTAAAACTCCAGGGTGTGAATATGGATATATTTTGAAGGAAAAGACAATCAAGACCTGCAATCAAAATTTGTTTTGATTACGAATAAACCCAAATCCTCGTCAGGTCGAAGCTTCTCCACAAGTTCTAGTTTCAGGCACTCTCCGTGACTCTGCGTCACTCCACCCGGGATCCAGTGTGTCCCGAATGTGCTGGTGTGTTCCCCCTGTACCACACACACCTGTGTGTTCCCTGTACAAAACCTCCCACCTTAACCTCATGAATTGGTCGTTTGGGGCCATCTGCAATATAAATAAGAATTATTTTGTATACTGTTTACTGGAGTACTATAAGGCAGTGTTTTAAGATGTTTTAGATGTTTTCACAATATATCATTTTTACCTGCAATAACTAGTCACCTCCTCACAGTTACGAGTCTCACAATTATGACGTGTTTTCCCGTAATAACAATTTACCTTCTCATAATTATGAGCTGTGTGTGTTTCTAGCAATTGGGATTATACATTTTGTGTGGCAGCAGTCCAGTTGCATTTTATACATTCT
The DNA here is from genome assembly GCA_037974485.1 of Hemigrammopetersius urotaenia. Lineage (NCBI taxonomy): Eukaryota > Metazoa > Chordata > Actinopteri > Characiformes > Alestidae > Hemigrammopetersius > Hemigrammopetersius urotaenia. The sequence goes on from JBBPDC010000028.1 coordinate 8,680,059, forward strand.
GTATGACGCCAGGGTTTTGGTATTTAAAAAGCTGTGGATTTACGTAAATGTAGCTACTACTGTGCCACTCCTTCCTTCCTGCAAAAATGTACCATTAAAACTCATTTAAGGTAAACAATTAGACTTTAAGGGACATTTTATGGCTTTGAGGGCACAATGTTTGTATCTGTCTGTCCCGTCTGTCTAGCTGTCCACTCATGCATCCATACACCGGTTTATCGATCCATTTATCTGGATCATTAGAAAGACCTGTTTGAGATAGTTTTCAAATAATCTTTGAGCTAGACCTTTTTACAATATATCTATTACGTTACTTTTTTCCCTTTAATCACCCTTGCTTTTAATTAATTAATTAATTAATTGATTAGGTATTAATAGGATATATGATGGTAGGATAACTGCAAAAAAGCACATTTAATCGCTAATCCAGCACATGCGTCTATCAGCAAGATCATGACTTCCCACTTGTGGGACTAGGGTTTATCTTATCTTGTGTACTAACAAACTCAAACATAAACATAACTTCAGCCATGCACAGTCTCCTTCGAGTGTGTTTAATGACTGTGTGTCCTTGATTGCTACTGTTTGTTTGATTACGAATTTAAATGTACGCTCGCGCGCTCCTGACCACGTGTCTCAGTCAGAGCCAATCAGAGGCTTGCGCGAGGTCATTCGTCGTTTGGAAAAACACGTTTAAGATGCAGGAGCACTTTAAACAGCCCTGGATTTTTCTGGCCGCGTGCAATGTGCCCTCTTTTCCGAAAGCACAGCAGCCCCAGCGTCCTGAGCACGGCGCGTGTCTGTCCTCGTGAGGCGAGAAAGAAAGCCTCGCGCTAGAAGCATTCGTCGGTCTATACACACACACTCACACACTCCATTGCCTTGCCAGGCTGCTTACGAACAGCTGAATAAAACAGCTCGTATCTTTTCTCCTTGATTTCGACTAATCTAATAATCATATGGATCTACAAGCTGGTCAGCAATTCAGGTCGAGGGAGCTTCACTCAACTGTTAATAATAACTAAATAACTACTTTTCCTTATTGTTCTAATTAACATCACTTCAAACTCCAGGTGAGAGTATGGATATATTCTGAAGAAAAAGACAATCAAGACCGTAGACGAGGAGCAAGAGTCATCTTTATTTCTTCACTCTAACCACGATCCCTGAACGCTCCCCTCGCTACTTGATTTCGACTGATCTAGAAATCATGCGGATCTACCTATATAGGTATATTTAGCGAGACCGTTTGCTACAGATCAAGCGAAATTGGGGCGCGGGAGCTTCATTCAACTGTGTGGACGCAGCATTCTTAACTATCACTGAGAATGTTTTTTCCTCGATGTTCTATTTAATCTCACGACAGTCCTTGGCGTGAATATGAATTTACTGAACGAAAAGACAACCAAGACATTAAAAAAAAGACATTCAGTTCGGACGCAGCATGAATTATGACTAAAAGCATTTTCCCGGTTATATATGCCCTATTATAGCATTTTTCTATTCTATATAATCAGTTTCTAGTTTAAAAATGAAAGCCATTGGTGTGGGTGAGGATATATTCTGAAGGAAAAGACAATAAAGATATAGAGCAGGAGTCTTCCTTTTTTCTGCACTCCAGCTGAACGCACCCTGTTGTCTATTAGCTTAGCATAGACTAAGGAACCGTTCTGAGATGGAGAAAAGCGTTATCTCCTAGCTAGGACGGTGGGGTTTCGCTCGGGATAGATCTGGGTCACTTTTCCGAACTAAGCCGCCTCCTAACCTACTGTCCGTGTGAGTCAGTAGGCTGCAGCCGAGGCTATCTTGGACACCGAAGCCAAGCTGAACATAATCTGATGGGCTAACAGCTCAGACAGTACGCTCCTCTGCTTCTGACCACGAGGGGAGGGCGGGTTATTTCTCTTTTAAAGACAAAAGTTAAAAAACGAAACGTTCGTCTGAAAAGTTAGCAGTGTCATCCGTTGCAGGAAAAAAATATTTCACCGTTTTGGCCCCATGTGCTCAGCTCATTGGCTTAACTGCACCAGAACCAAGTACTCCGTCTTTACGTACATAGGAGAGTCTGAACCAATCAAATGCCAGCTCTGTGCAGAAATTACGTGAATATGAATGACCGTTTTAGAAAACACTGATGTGAAAATACTTTGAGGTTTTGTGAGAGTTTATGGAATTCTTTTTTTATTTCCTGGACAGAGAAACAAAAGCCTGTTTGAGTCAGATCTTTTTTTTATATTTCCTTGCAATATATATAAATAGACTTCCTTCTGGGACGTGCTGTAAACTTTATTCTTTGTACGAAAAAAAACCCCATATTACATTAATTGAATCCGCCCCGTGCTTCCAAAACATTGAACTGCAATTCACAAACATCACGTGAACATACATTTATTTAAAAAAAAAGGTACATGAAGGTGTGTGTGTGTGGTGTCGTGGATGAGTGTCTGCAGCCTGTCTATGCTGTTTGTGCTCTTTTCCTCCTCCACGCCTCTGCGGCAGGTCCCCGTGAGCCATGTGAGAGCGCTCCGGTACCGAGGACAGAGACGCGGAGCCTGTCGTCACGCAGAGCCGCGGTCACCGGGCCGGTCCACGTGAGAGAGCAGGAGAGAGGCGGGCGCTGTTACGATGTGGAGCAGCCAAGTGGGCGGTGACCCGGCGCTCTAGTTTCGAGGAAACGGAGGACCTGCCCGGCTTAGTGAACACGGACAGGAGGGGGTCGTACGATCCGACCATCTTTGACTTGTTTGGAGTGTCACTTTAAAGATTAAAGAGGCCCCTTATAGAAATTCAATAAAAACGTGGAAGAAAAACCTCATATCCCCTATATGCGATTCTAGTCATTTTCTCGTGACAGGGTAACGCCACTGAACATGAACATTTTTCGCTGCTGTAGAATGGACATCTGAAGCTTGTAAAAAAAAGGCATTCATTTGATGCCTATGTGAAATAGTTGAAACAACATATTGTAGGTACAATTCTTTCACTCGTTTGGTGTGATCGTCTAGTATGTGGTTTATGGATGTGGTGAAGACGGTGTTGGTGTAAGAGAGGAAGATGCAGAGGAAAGCATGAAATGGCGGAGGTTGATCGGCGACACATAATAAAACGGGGGCAGCCGAAAGTAGAAGGAAAAGAAAAAAGAAAGGGGTGGGGACGGTTGTTGAGTTGAAGTGGGGTGGGGTGGGGTTTGTCCAATCCAGTACTCAAAGTAACGTAAAGTGCCCCCTTATAGTCACGCGTGAACACACCAACCACACCACAGCACACAGTGTGAACAGTGTGAATTTCTCTCTCTGCATTTAACCCATTCACCAAGAGAAGCAATGGGTGTGTGGGGATGGCACCTTGCTCAAGGGTACCTCAGTGGTGCCACAGACAACCCTGGGATTCAAAGCCACAGCCTTCTGATTGCAGGGAAAACTCTACTTTTCTATAATAAAACTACGACAAGACCATAAAACCCACGACTTCTTCTTTATGACTGCCAGTAGCCTGATGCAAGCCACAATTTCCTATCAGATTTCCTGAAGCTGTGAGATACAGGCTTTCTGAACTTCCTGATAAAAGTTGATGGTGTACGTTTGTGTTGTTGGAGCCCATTCTAGCACTTGTTTCATACTCTTGTAAAAGTGGTGAAGTGACTTTTTGGTGCGATTTAACTATACTCATGAGCCCATTCTTGCAAATATAAACTATATGTGACTTTCTATAGACCCTACATTACATTCACAGTAATATGACCTATTAGTCAAATCTTCTTGAACTGATCTGTGCAGGTTTGTGAATGAGCAGTTTTGTAGTTAGCCAAGGACGCCCTCTAGTGGCCACCTGCACAAATCACGGCTCTGCTAATGAATGCGCAATCTTTCACTACCGTTTTCAGGTTCATCCCTAAACTGGAATTCCTTTCGGTAAAACAATTTTAATTTCCGCCTAATCCAACATCTGTAAATGCATTCTGGGTAGTTTTAAGTCATCTGAGACACTGGTGCATTGTATAGAAACTCATATGCAACGGTGGAAACATATTTCTTAAATATAAGAAATATATGACTTAAATGTGAGTTTCTGTAAAATGCATCAGTGCCTCAAAAGACTTAATTCCTATAGGAACCCTGTGTGACACACACATATACATAGATACATTCATATAGTGTATATAGCACATGTTTATGTGCGCTATACTCTCCAAAACCACCTGTACGTGACTTGAGTTTTTACGTTTTATGACGTTCACACAACCAGGAATATATTCTAACATATATATTCTATAATACTTTTTCAAAACGATCTCAAAATCCGTTAAAAGGGGTACAAAAATAGATTAAAAATATGACGGATTAGGACTGTGAAGTCTTTGTAATCCAGGTGTGGCTTTAAAGTGATAGGCAGACGGACAGACAGCTGATGGATAGACGGGTGACTTCTTCCTCAATAACACCAGGCAACAAAACGCTTCATATTTGTAGTCTTTCTTATACAATCTCGGTGGTAACGTTTATTTTCATGTAGCTTCAAGGGTTTTGTTAGTTATTTTTACGGAAAAAAACAAACTCGACTGAATATTTAGTAGTTAAAGTGTTACAACAACAATAAAGTATTACTACATAAAATTTAGTTTATCTCTATAACGGATGTTATTTTCTGAATCGGCGTGCAAAGCTTGACTAAGAAACATCAAACTTTGCAATAAAACAGAAATTTAATAAAAATGTGTTACCCAGTGTAATCTTTCAGGAACAGTTGGGGGCTCCGCTAGGTGGGTAAAAACCACGCCGCGCGCCAAATAAAGTTCGAGACCGAGACTCGGACAGTAGCCAATCAGATTTGGCGCTCGGTACAGTGAGCGCATGCGCGCTATTTGTATTTTAAAAACAGCGGAGAAGTCGGTAAGTATGGAGCTGTTGGGGGGAGACAGAGGAATTTAAACTGGGGCTTGGGTAACAGCAGAGCAGGGTTTTTATGCCGCGGTCTAGAGTTCACTCCGAAGTACATGATGCGCTGTGTTTATTGTAAATTGTCTAAAATGGCGCCACTCGGTCGCCCTCTGCGAACGGAGACGCAGCGCGGAGGGACTGTCATTGTTTATGAAGATCTAAAATGGAGGACACGGGCTGACACGGAGCTGCTGCTTCGTACCGTTTTAGAGAGCTTCGCAGTTATAAAACTTCTCAAACCGCGAAGATAAAACAATACACTCCTCTACGCGTGAGACATTTTAGCACAACCACTTGAAATATATCCAGACGAACCTGTTAGCCTGGAGTGCTGGCCATCTGCCTTGTTTTGAAAATCCGTGCCACTGTGCCAGTATTCAAACTAGCCGCCATACAAGGCAGTAGGAAAAGTACTTTCTTGTCCTGGTTCTCGTTGAAGTTCTCGGCCTGCTTTAACATTTGTCATTGTTCCAGTGATGAGCTGAATTGAAGCAGATGCTGACCTTGTGGTTAAATATGTGTACCTGGGATAAGAAATGTCGTTGGTTCGAATCCCAGGTCTGCCAGTGGCACCACTGTGGTTACCCTCGAGGAGTATGTAAAGTGACCATTCTGATTCTTCATAACCACTAGACCACCAGTTGTCCCTGTTGACTGCTGCCCACCGTTTCACTCGATGCATGGGTTAAATACAGAGAAAGAATTTCACTTTACTTTAAGTGTGCTGTCAGTACAGCACACACTCTTGCACAGCAATGTCAGTGTTACACTGTTTTGTTACAGTAATGTTCTTGTTTCAGAATTGTTTGTCTTTTATTTTTGTTCTGTTTTATTATTTCCTAATGCACTGAGCATGTTAATGACGAAACAATATCTGGGTATAAATAAAGTTGTTTTGGTTTTTTTTTGGTTTTTTTTTTCCAGCAATTGCAGTAAACAGTAGTTTGGGTCACCTGGTGGACTGGTGGTTAGGGAGTTGCCTCTGTGATCTGAAGGGTGTGGGTCTGAATCCCAGGACTGCCAGTGACACCACTGAAGTACCGTTGAGCAAGGTACCGTCCCCTCGTTGGTGGTAGCCCACTGCTTCACTTGGGGAATCGGTTAAATGCAGGCGGTGTGTTCACGTGTGACTGTAAGGTGCCACTGTGATTCAGCATTATTAATGTAATTCTCATACACTTCTTTTTTTAAGGTGATACCCACTGTTTACCTCAGATTTGTACCCACTGTTTTCCTCAAATCAGTACAACAGCCATAACTAAAGCATTTTTTCTGTCTTTTTCAGAGCTCAGAATGGATGTGGACAGTGTGCCTAAAGTACACTGCTCTCATTTCCTGAGTACCCCTTAAGCGTGGCAGTGGGAGTTGGGGAGAGAGAGGACTCTACAGGACTATGCGCTCCTCCATGTTTAGTAGTGGAGGAATCAAGCTGGACACAGAAACTGCTGACCAAGGCAAAAAACAAGTTGTAGCTGCAGAGTCTGTTCCAGAGAAGGGAGGTAGTGAACCCCCTGTCAGAGTTTCAGGCGTCTTAAGCACCATTCACAATCTCCACTCCAAAGCGAAGACCTTCTCAAGTAGTCAGAGTGCTGTGGGCAAACCCGGCCAGTCTCCAACAGTGATTAAAGGACAAGAGGAGAACTGGGTGAACCTGGGGCCTTTGACACTTCCACTGGCCAAGCAGATGGGAGCCGAAGGTACCCCAGTAAAAAGCAAATCACTTTTCGGACAGGCCAGTCATAACCACATGGGCAAGATGGATCCAGTGGCATCAAATGGCAGCAAACAGCCCAGGAAAGCAGGGCCAATGGGTGGAATACCAGTTGGAGTCCCTTCACCAGAACATGGCGCTGATGTAAAACGGCGGAATCTGTTGAAGGCTGTAGGCCATGCCGCCACACAGACTGGCTGCATCCGACAGATTCTTCTGTTGCAGCTAGAACTGATTGAACAGCAGCAACAGCAACTGCAGAGCAAAAACAAGGAGATAGATAACCTCAAAGCTGAAAAGGACATGGTATGCAGAGACGCTTGTTACACAGACGTTTTACTCAGTACACACAAACACTATTCCCATACATATAAATCTGATCTAAATTGATAAAGTGTTGGACCATTGTCACTTCAAATATGACCCACATTTTTATTAGATAAATAACACGTTGATGGCTTACTTAAATTCAGTGCAGGTTTGCATTACTATGTTTTGTTTTTATTATAATTTACTGTTATAAATTTTAGCTAATGGCTCGCATCGAGCGAATGGAGCGGACGTTACAGATGGAGAGTCGGCCACGGCCACGTCAGACTCCACGCCGCAGGGACGCTCCAGAAAGCGTCTCATCTGAAGGAACACATTGCTCTGAGGAACAAAGCCATCCGTCCAAACAAATGCCTTTAGGAAGGAGTGGCAAAAGTCTGAAACGGTATAAGTTTGCAAATACCTCTGAATTTAGCTTCTTATGAAATGGTTGAGTACAATGTAAAGCCTACAGCATTTCAAATCTAAAATGTATTGTTGTAAGCTGACATTTTAGGTTTAACCAGGGTGGGACTAAATGTCAATTTGCATTTGTAGGAGATTCCTTTTTCAAGAATCCAGGATGGCCAGGTCCAGATGTCCGCAGCCCAAAACACCTCCAAAAGAAAGCCAAGCATTTAAGGTGAAGTCAGAGGACGAGGAGGAGGCGGAGGAGGAGGAGGAGGAGGAGCAGCAGCAGAACGAGACCTCGACGAGTCCTGAGATTCAAACACATGATTCGCCCCTTGTCAGATCAGAAGAACTGCCTTACTTGGCAACAACTGAAATGTATCTCTGCTGCTGGCACCAACCACCACCATCACCGTGGCGAGATCCTTCTCCTGAACAGGACGACATAGTTCCTGGTGAGTTTAGTCAGTCCAGTAAGCACACTTTGAACAGCATTAGGTCAAATGTAAATCACATAAACATCCACAAAGTTGCTAGCTTACCCCAAATGATCATTTCCTGGAAACAAATGTCTACAATACAATGTATATATATATAGGTTGTACAGGGAGGACAGCAGATGTTTTATCTTTGACTTAGTCTTAGCATGCACTTCAGAATGAAATGTCATTGATTACGCAGGTCAACAGTTTATGTGGGTTTTGTAGTGCTTCTCATGCTGATTTTGAATGTGTTTAATTTTCCCTAACACATACAGTTTTTGAGATGAAGCTAGTTGTATGTTGCATGATAATTGGTATTACATACAGTAATCATATGCTAAGCGTTTTTGAAGAAACACTGATCATTGTATCTATGCCACAGTGTGCGCCTGTCTGACTTCACACTGAAAATATTGAAACAGTTACTTGATTGGGGCCTGTGGTTGAATAAAAAAAACGCATGCAAGACTATTGCAAATCTAATATTACTCATTATTTAAAAAGTTGATGTGATTGAAAAAAACTGAAAGCAGATCTGAAATCAGCATGAAACGCTGGTTTAGAAAAATGTGTTGTGTTTTCTGATAATTACCAAAAAAAAATTGTTGATCTGTGTATTTGGCATGCCAGACGGATGTCTGTTGACAGGCATCTAACATCCCTATTCCTATTTTAGTCCCTTCTTGGCGAGAGATCGTTGTGGATCCCCTTGAATATGAATCAGCAAAAGATATTGCTGAGGTGAGAAACAACTCAATGACTGACTGAGTTTTGATATCTTCAGGTGAATTTGAACATTAAACTCTAGAATGACAATTATTTCAGAATGTGGATGACGGTGTCTTCTTAAAGCGGCATACAAAACTGGAGTTGGATGAGAAAAGAAGAAAAAGGTAGTGGTGATTTAATTCTTTTTGGTCTTTCTTACCTACTGAATTGCTGTTTTTTCCACAAGTTCCTAAGTTCCTGTTTGTCTCAGGTGGGATATTCAGCGTATTAGGGAGCAGCGGATATACCAAAGACTCCAGCAGAGGACGAACAGGAATAAGGTGGTTCAGGAGCCAGAACCACAGCTGCTCTCCTTCTACCCTGAAGCGGAGGAAGGTATGCGTCTCAAAACATCTGCAGCATATCATGCTTTTCATTAATGTGTTTCCTTTCCTGAAAGTCAGTGAAAATTAACCAGAAGTGCCCCTGTTTTTCCTCTTCCTTCAGTGGAGTCTATAGTGATCACACCATTTCTGCCAGTGGTGGCTTTTGGCAGACCTCTCCCTCACATTCAACAGCAGTGAGTTTTCTTATGCCATTTATAAACTCATCGTTTTCTGCAACATCATACACTTTTTTCCCCTCCTTCTTCTTCTTTTTTCTTTTTTAGTAACACATTGGTGTTCATTCACAGTAAAGATAAAATGCTCTTACAAAACTGAAACATCTTCCCTGCCCTCGCCTCCCCCAAGTTTTTTCTGTCATAATATTTATTTCAATTTTTGTGCAGAAATTTTGACTTACCATGGTTAGATGAGCACAACTGCTACCGTCAAGAAGTGTCCAAAAAGAAGCCGCCTCATCGGAACTGCCGCAAGTGAAGCAGTTGTAGAGGAGTGATCAAGTGAAAGAGGCAGAAGCATTGCTTGCATCTCCCCTATCAAGGGAAAGCGCTGTCAGCTGTACTGTCCCATGACATGTCTGATGTGCTATAGGATCACCTTGGCAATATGCACTCATTCATCGTACCCAATTGCCTTGACTGCACTTTTGAACTTTAAGTTCTACTTTAAGGTCATTTTGCTCCTTCGTAAAGCTTTTACTTGGCATTCTTAAAGAAACTGTCAGTCCAGCCTGGCTGATTACAAAGCTTTCGGAAGTTTATGTTGATGGTTGTTTCAACATTGCGAAATATAACGTTTGTGCTCAAGCCGCTTTTGCGTCATACCTTTTCAACATAGTTTTCAAAGGAGCACTATGGACCAAAATTCACGTCATGAAGAATTAAAATCTAGCAAAGAATATTGGACTTTATCACTTTACTATAATTATTGTTTTTTTGTTTTTTGCATTTTACGTTTGTGAGTGAATAGTATCTGTATTTAAGAATACAATAATATCTCTTGTAACATAGGATTGATTCAAAGAATAAATGTAAGATACTCTAAAAATGTACCAAAAGAAAATATTTCAAATATTAAAATATGTTCGAAACACATTTTGGGGTTTTTTTTATGAGAAGGTACCCTTGACTGGAAATACAGTAGTTCAAGCTTGATGGTTAACAGTTAATAAAAAACTTGTAGTCTTACATTCCACATGCATACACATTCAATACTGGTTCTGACCTGTTTAAATAACCATCACCCACAACTGACACAACTGTTTTCTGTGTTTACAGGGGCTGACCAGTTATTTTTTCATACATACACTATTTGGGCAAAATATTGGGACACCTCACCATTACACCAACAGGGACTTTAATGCCATTGCTTTCAGAAACATAGACTTTAACATGGAGTTGGTTCCCTATTTGCAGATAGAGCAGCTTCCACTATTGCAAGGCTTTCCACAAGATTTTGGCATTTCTGTGCCTGTGTATTTTTGCATTTATGAGGTTAGGAACTGATATTGGATGAGAAGGCCTGGCTCGCAGTTTCCCTTTCAGTTCATCCGAAAGGCCAGTCAAGTTCTTCCACACTGAACTCATCCAAACATACCATTATGGAGCTTGCTTTGAGCACTAGCGGAACAGTCATGCAGGAATAGAAAAGGTAAAACAGAACAATATTGCATGTTGGCGCAACATACTGGTCCCTTCTAGGTCACTTTTCTCCTGCACTCTGATCGGCTTGATGGATTTCCCCTTCTGGTGTTTCCATTGGTTAAGATAAAGTCTCTCCTGCCTTCTCATTGGCCAGTTGAAACACACTTTTTTTTTTTTTTTTACCACAGAATATTTATTTCCACACTCTTAGACCTTTTTGGTATTATATTATGGCCCACATTTGACCACAACAACACTTTGAGTCAAAATGGAGCTAAATCAAATGTCCTACTGTTTCCTTTACAAAAACAATACAATAACAAACCAGACGAATGGCAGGATTAATTACACATGCCTTTTCACAGCTCCGTTTTCACTTTTGTTTCATTCCTCACCCATGGGCTACGATCGGTTATGTAGATTTATAATGTTTAATGTTTATCTGAATTCCTTGTACATAGTTTTATTACTTAGTTCAAACATTTTTCATTTTCTGTTTAATTCATTGTTACTGTATAGCACTAAATCACTACACGTACTTGTATAACTGTGACATTAGTTACGTTAGTGACGTTAGTTTTAATATATAGTATATTTAGTATATTTTAGTACTTTAGTATCACTACTAAATACCGCTATATACTTTTTTCTATACTTAAGTGCAATAATGCACTCCTACCATTTGCGTTGTTAGAAATTCACTTTCAGTCACTTGGAGTATTTACTATAGTATACTATTCATACTAGTACAGTATTTGTACCCACCATTTGCGTGTATATATTATAGTGTATTTCATATTGAGTTTTTTATGTGATTTATTTACACTTCATATTTTATATTGTTCTTATATCTGTGTCTCTGTGCAGTAATAATGCAAGGGTCAATATCACTGAGCGGTGCCTTTTGCCGTCCTGAATATAAACAAGTCTTTTGCCATGTTAATATAATATTAAATAAATTCATAAAGGATGTATTATATTGAGCTTCATGTGTTGTATTCATCAACACAATTTCCTGGCTCTTTACATTAATTTTCAATATATTTTTTTTCAGTTTTGTGTAATAGGGTGCATGCTACTTTGGCATGTCCCCTACATCAGTGGTTCCCAACCCTTTTTCCTTGAGTCCTGTGTCCAGACAAGCCAGGTCCCTCAACCCCAACACGCGCAGACACACAAAAAGAATAAAGTGATTAATACAAACTTTTATTTGCAAAAAATAAATAGTTGTTATAGTTTTTTGTTTTTATACTCGTGTACTTTCAGCTCATTGCAGACAAAATTCTGCGCACCGCCTGTGATCTCTAGCGCCCTCTAAGGGGGGCCCGGACCCCAGTTTGGGAACCACTGCCCTACACCACTTGACAGATTCCAATTTTTAAAAAATATATTGAAAACAAGTTCTTCTTTTAAATTATTATTTTACTAAATAAGACCTTGCTCAACTTAAGTGCATTTTCCATTTGGTAATAAAAATAACAATTCAATTCATATAAAATTGAAAGATTTTACATGTCCACCCTGTCGTTTTGAGAAATCTGTTCCTTTAAGAAAAGGTCATCTGTTGCAGTGACATCACAACTGTTTTTTTTTACTGTACTCGGTGGCGGGAAATTCAACTGCTGAGGTGAATCTGTCCGATGATTTTAAGATTTACCTATTTTCTAGGTATAAGTTGTGTTTACTTGCTCTTCTCAAGTTTACCATGTCCACCCTATCAGCATAATATATGAGGACGTGATCAGTGTACAACATTTTTTAAATGTGCAAGTTTGATTACATAAAATTATTTTCAACATAGATAGCTAATGACAGTTTGTAGTGACCTGAAATGCTAAGTGCTAACTCAGAATGCCCACCCTGTTAGTCACTTACCTCCAATAGGGTGGACATACATACGACAGAGTGGGCATATCATTGTATGTAATAATAATAGTTGGTAATGCAATTTATAGTATGTGTTTGTAGTAAAAGTTAGTTACAGCCATGATTTATAGTTATTCATTATTCATTTAATACATTTGCATATAATCACAGAATTCGCCTTCATTCATTCAGTGTCCACCCTGTCCTGTGCATGTCTACCCTATCATGCACTGGTCCACTATGTCATATTGATATTTTGATAATCTAATTAGTTTATCCAGTAAAATATTTGTATATATAATCAAATGTGTCCTAAAGCTAAATATAGGGAAATCTTTATAATCTGCAAATAAATCATGGCATCCAAATATCACTGTTTTCTCAAAATTGAAAAAAATATATGTGCAAATAGTTTCTTTGAAATGGATCGTTTGCACAGAACATTGTATTTATTCATAAATAAAAAGACAATGAATAACCCCTTTTAGGAAAAATCAGAAAAATATATTTTTATGTTCCTATTATAATAAAAACACATTTTAACAGAATTGTATGTCCATGTCAGGGTGGACATATTATATGATTTACTCTCTGATTAAAATCCCATAATTAACAGAAAATATGTGCAGGACCTCTGCAAATATACATTTCTGCAAGTTGAAAGAATATTATTTATAATAGGACATAAAGTTAATAGGAAATTAAGATTTCTATTTATTGAAGCCGTGAGCCTGAAAAGGCACTCTCCAGTGATATTCACCCTTTTTTATTCTGAAATAAAGCAGAGCGGCAGGACAGACGGGTAGTGGAGAAGTGTGAGGTGTGTGTGTGTGTGTGTGTGTGTGTGTGTGTGTGTGTGTGTGTGTGTGTGTGTGTGAGAAATTGCACGGGAAATATATGGCAAGTGACATGTTGCACGATACTATAAAAATTTACATATATATATATATATATTTGTACAAGTAATAGCACAAGTAAAGCACTAGTACGATTGCCAAGCTTTCACACAGGAGGTAGTATTCCCAGTATATATTATTGAAATAATATTTCAGACTATACTAGTGTGTGGGTGAGAGAGCGAGCGAGCGAGAGAGAGAGCGAGAGAGCGGAAATGACGCACTTTTTATCAGCCCCGCTGCCCTGGTTGTTCCTCTCTCCTCTTCCTGTGAGTTGAAGATGGCGGACCGGCGCAGACGGAGGCGGCGCGCTTCTCAGGATAGTGAGGAGGAGGAGGAAGAGGAAGCCTCAGGCGCCGAAAATGCTGGCGCCTCTCCATCGGGCGGGAAGACCCGGCCGAGGGTCCCGGAGCCCGTGGAGCCCCCGGTGGTCCGCGGCGCCTCCAAAAGCGACGTGGAGTCGGAGTGTGTGAGTGTCTCTGCGGGGGGAGTCGGGCCGGACTGTTTTCACCCGCCCAAGGAGGGGGTTCAGGACTGTTACCCCAACAACAGCACTGTTTTGGGCGGGTAGAGCTTTGAAAAGTACACTGTATGGACAAAAGTATTGGGACGACCTTGTTTCCAGGGTTTGAGGACTAGACCCGTTACTTCCAGCGAAGGGCAGTCTTAATGGTTAAGCATATCAAGACATTTTGAACAACGTCATGCTTCCAACTTTGTGGACCTAGTTACAGCATGACTGTGCCCCCGGGTCCATGAAGACATAGTTAGGTGGCCCGTACAGAGCCCCGACCTCAGACCCATCCAACGTCTTTGGGATGAACTGAAACGTAGATTGCGAGCCAGGCCTTGTCCAACATCAGTGCCTGACCTCACAAGTGCTCTTCAGAATGAATGGGCACAAATTCACATAGAAACACGCCAAAATCTTGCGGAAAGCCTTCCTAGAAGAGTGGTAGCTGTAAAAAGAGGGAACCAACTACATAGTACAGTCTGTGTGTTTGAAAGCAGTGACGAAGGTTATGTTGGTGTAATGGCCAGGCGTCCCAATGCTTTTGTCCATGCAGTGTATTTCCCCCTCTTGTTTAATTTGCTTGGGTCTTAAAAGCTGACCCTTTGGAGCCTCTGTGATGCTGCAGCCTGAGTGGAGATGCAGTACCTGGACTCACTGCTGCTCTTTCTCCCCCTAGACAGGAGTAACACATGATGAAGGGGAGCTGTAGTTTTATAGTCTTAAAGCACTTTTAATAGGACCCAGAAAGTGTTGTTTAGTCAGAGAGGTGTAATGTGGTCTAGATTTAATAGCTCTCACTTGGTCACATTGGTCTCGACTGTGTCTTGTATGATATCCTCAGCCAAACACATTCAAAGTCTCTGGGGTCGCAAGAAAACACGAGGCATTTAGAGATTAACAACTGACGCATTTTCCTGATTAAACTCTGGGTGTGAAGGTGTATTCTGCCTACAAGGATGGTCTATTTGTAGATTCCACCTACAAATAGACTTAGTAGTCTGTAAGCTTATGCTTCTTTGTGCGTTCTTATTTTCATTAATTCTTTTTTATTCTGTTAGACATGGTTTGTATTTGCTTATGCATTTTGTGATGAGTGTGTTTGTTTAAGAATAAGGAACTCTGAACTGACATCCTTTATCAGCATTTGATTGGTGAGGTGTTTATAGAGGAAGTGTGGTTTTGAGTTTCTGACCTGTGAGAAACAACTCTAAAGGGGGAGAAGAGGGATGTTGGCTGTGTTTATGTAACTGTTTCCATTCTCTTGTAGGAAAGTGAAGATGGTGTAGGGGAAGGTGAGTATTTCCTCCTTTTTTTATTTTTAAAGTGGTGACATGATTCATGTGCTTAAATCGTGGCCTGGCAGTCTGTGTGTGGAGGAGCTAGATGGCTGATTTTGATGACTTTATCTTGCAGCTGTCCTTTCGGACTATGACAGTGCTGATCCGGAGGAGAACGGCTCACGCTCAGAGGTGAGTCACCATGGCAACACGGATGGGAGGGTTGGTGAGACGATCTGTCTTCACGAAGGGCTCAATTGCAGGGCCGGTGTTGGGTCTTTTGGATTTATTAGTATTATGTGTACAGTTTGTAGCTTGACTAAGACTATAGATTGTGTTAAGTGTTGTGTGTGTGTGACCTTCAGGACCTCAGTGTCTCAACTCTGATAGTTTCTAATGTCTGTACAGTTTTTTTTACAGAGCTCTTCCAGGCTTGAGTGATGTTGATGAAAATTAAGGGTATATATCATAGAAAACCAACTTTTCCTCATGTTTTTGAGAAGTCTGTAAATGTAGCTTAGGGAAGCAGTTTTAAATTCACTGTTCTCTTGATTTTGGTTTTGAGTGTCTCAGTCTGGGTGACTGACTGAGCAACTAAAAGGAAGAGAGGTCATTTACATGTTGAGTACGCACTAATAAAGAATTTATTTAAGGGATGAGGAGAGGTAAATGAACCTGGAGACCATATTGGTCCCACACAAACATGAGTGGAGAAATTCCATATAAATGGAGGATGCATTCTAGTAGACAGTCATTTTTGTACCACAGGCCATTAAAATAGTCATTTTTTCAATTTCATTTTACTTTGTCTTTGTCAGGGAAGACCAAATAACTCAATCTGTTGAGGATGAAAATTAACAAGCATTTCTGTTTATAGTTCATTTGTTGTATATATTGATATTGGTATTACTGTAAACACTGTAATAGCAACTACTGCTTTATATAAGTATTTGGTGAAGAAGGCCTCGTTTGTGTGCTGCAGTATTTGCTTTATGTGTCCCTGTGCCGGGTTAAATCTAAACAGCCTCTTTGTCAGTGTGACTGTTTCGCTGAGTGTCCTAGCAACCTGCTTTCCTCAGTCTTAGCCACTGTCTTGTTGAACAAATCCCAGTCTTGTACTCACAACAGGTTGTTTATGCTTCCTTGGAGTGCTGTGGCTTTTTTTGCAGTATTTCTGGCAGGAATAAGTTGTATTTTAATCATCGTTTGAATTTGAATTGCCTGTTTAATATAGATATGTTTTATAAAGATGATTTTGATCAGCGGTCATTTTTAATCTCACAGTTCTGATATAGTTGTTGCCAGGTTAAAAAATTAAGTCATATGATCTGCATCAGTTTCTTGCATTATCACTTCCATTGAGCCACAGCCTCTTTGGTCAACCAGTTGCTCACATGCTTGTTCTTCATAAACTTTTGGGACACTTGTTTCTATGCCCCAGGAATGTCATAAAGTGGGCTGTTGCTGTAACAAACCATCTCATATGTCATAATTGCAATGCATTGTATCTTACCCAGCTCTTCACAAAGTTTTACTTTTGTCTCTTCCTTCATATTTTAAATCATGTGTGTAATGAATTGCAATCTGTTTGGAATTGTATGTGTCAACCACATTAAAGTTTGTAGCAGCTGCGTAGCTATGTAACTATGCATGCTGTCTCTGAACACAGCGTGAAAGTAGACAGCTGAGCCATGGACTTCGGGCCATGGTTCAGTTTCTCTAATTTTACAATCTATTTTATAAATAAATACCAGCACATGAGAACATATTTATCCATCCATCCATCCATCCATCCATCCAAATTGTCTTGCTTGAATACAGCAAACACTACAACTTCATCAAACTGTACCAAATGTTATGTAACTCCTGCACATATTTTCTGGCTGATCTGACGTTGTGACAGATTTTCATTTTTTGTGCAAACGGCTGAACTCATTAGAGAAAAATGGTTGGTGATTGTCTGTTTGTTTAACTTTAATCTGTCTCAGGGAGGAGAGGATGAGGAGGAAGAGGAGGGAGAGCACATCAGTGATGAAGATGCGGCATGCCCTGCTGCAGAACAGAAAACTGCAGTGGAGACTCCTGCAGAGGAGTTGGGAGAGAATGAAGAAGAGCAGGAGCAAATGATAAAAGAAGTAAAGGCAGAGGAAAAGGGAAACCTGGCAGGAGAGAGACAAAGTGGAGATGGCCAGGTATGGGATAAAACATTCTCCAAAAATGATTTTAGAATAAATGTTATTGCCATTATTTATGATGTCCAGTTTTACCTGCAAAGGGCAAGTGTGAAAGTGTGACTGCAAGTTTTGAAGCCAACAAAGCATTTGTGCTAAGACTGAGAACAG
This sequence comes from Hemigrammopetersius urotaenia, assembly GCA_037974485.1. Taxonomy (NCBI): domain Eukaryota; kingdom Metazoa; phylum Chordata; class Actinopteri; order Characiformes; family Alestidae; genus Hemigrammopetersius; species Hemigrammopetersius urotaenia. The sequence goes on from JBBPDC010000028.1 coordinate 8,697,559, forward strand.
TTCATTAAATTGATTAGATCCTGTTTCTTTGAAATGAAATCCTTCTACCACACTGGTGTTTTGTGGTTAGGACAGGATAAACCTGCTGGAGTGTGAGGTGTCTTATAATAGATTCCAGTTTTTTACTAATGAAAATTAATCTTTTGACAGGAGAGTACGGATGACCCTGAGAACAAGTCGGCTGGTAAAGCAGGTCAGAAGCTGGATGATGACGAGGATCGTAAGAATCCAGCCTACATCCCCCGCAAGGGCCTGTTTTTTGAGCATGATGTGAGGGGCCAGGCGCAGGATGAAGAGAGGTGAGAATGCTAGGAGATAGACAATGGAAACTTGGGCATCAACAAGTTTTGAGCTTTGGCCAGTGAGAGTCAGTGAAAACTTGTGTGTTAAAAAACATTTTATTCTTTCCTCTCTATGCTTCTTTTTACCAATGTCCTCCCTGCATCTGTAACTTCATCTCCAGGCCAAAAGGCAGACATAGGAGGTTGTGGAAAGATGAGGGTCGCTGGGAGCATGATAGATTCCGGGAGGAGGAGCAGGCACCTAAATCCCGTGAGGAGCTAATTGCTGTGTATGGATATGACATTCGCAATGGCACCGGACCCAGTGAAGGCAGACAATACAGGCCCCGAAAACCCAGGTGAGATCATTGAGATCCCATTCTGGCTTACCTGCTGCACCCTTGATAAATATTTACCTCGCTAGAGAATTAATCCGAAAATTACACCTTCTTATTATGGACACAGTGTCTGTCACAGATGTCACCTGTAATTATTATTATTGGTTTATGCTTCTACATTTTGTGGGGAAATGTATGTTCTGATTTCAAACAATTTACAAATGTGATGCAGATCAAAATGAAATACCTTAGAAGGCTTCTGATCTCTGAACAGTAGAGCATTAACCTGGTTTTGTGTATAGGTCCCCCAAAATGTTTAGAAATAGTGGCATTCAGGCACACATTGTGTCAGTAGTTTTTCATCAAATGTGCTGCTGTTTACCAACTGTGTTTATATACCCCATGTATAATGAGTCTCTGCCACTGATATCCTGCTTGACGTGCTGGAAGTATTTTGTCCTTTTTTGAACATCTTCACTTGGAAATGTTTAATTTCTTGGGTTTAACTCCCATCAACTTGAAGCCCTTATTACTTAGCTGATTAGATGTGTTATTAGTTGTACCAGGTGTGTTATTAGTAGGAAAACACCAAAATATGTGGGAGCTACTTGTTGGGAATGTGTGATTCCGCACGTTTTATGGCTCCTGACCCAGTCAGTTATATTTACAAACGTTTGCACATAATTTCTGACACAATCAGGGACTAGATACTCTGAGCGACCCTATGGTTTGCAAAATGTGCCTTTTAAAAAATTAACTCTCAAAAAAAAAAAGTCAATATATTTGCACTTTCTCTTTGGCAGACACATTGGATCACCCAATCAAGAGCCCAAACGTTACAGAGACAGCGAAAAGCCCACACGCACCTCATGGCAGGGCACAGCTCCTGGCCACCGCTCTGCTCCCCCAGCCATAGTGAGCTCCCATTCTGGCCCTTCCTCTGTACCCCCACCTGCACACCGGCCCCAGACCAAACCATCCTTCCAGCCACCTGTTCGCAGCTTCCAGGGTGGCCGAGGCCCGCCACCATCCCACCGGTCTGAGGGTCGGGGACATGGTAAGCCCACCATGGATGGGCCGCTGCCCCGCAGTGCTCGGCCCCAGCCTCTGGAGGGGGAGCGGGCTCCTAGATTGAGGGGCCGGGGCTCTCACGGGTTTACTGCAGAACGCAGTCCCGCTGTGGTGGTCGAGGATGTTCGCAGCGAAGGTGAAGAGGAGGGTGAGATTCCTGCTGTGACCACCACCTACACTGCACACCACTACAAGAAGGAGCGGGAGGCAACTCCTTCGCCACGGCGGCAGGACTCGGGGCCAGCAGCTGATCCAGCAAGTGGCACAGGACCAACAAGAGAGTCCTCACCACCCCCGGAGAGGCCGGTGGAGAAGAAATCATACTCTCTCGCACGCAGGACTCGGGCTAAGCCCTCAGACCTCAGCAAGCAGGCATCTCTGGAGGACTCTGCACCATCAATGCAGCCCACCCCTGCTGCTGTCAAAAGCGAATCTTGGCAGGGTGACACGACCACACAGAGTGGCCTGACCGGGTTGGATCAGGACTTGGCCCGTCTCAGCTTAGCAGGGCAAAACTGGGCTCAAAGCCCACCCTCTTACCTGCGGCCTGAGATGAGGGGTACGTCTTCTGATGTGCTTTGCTTCTGTACAGCTAAAAACAAGTTTTTTTCCTATTTGTTGTTTTTCCTTTATATTCACACACTGTTGATATTTTTGAATGAAGTTGGCAGTTTATCATTCTAGTGTTTTCAATTTAGGTGCATATGATTTATCTTTCACTAGTCACGTTTTTGTTTAAAATTTGCAGCTGAAGTGTTTGGACATTATTTAGCTCAACGATGCAGCCAATTGCTTGTGTTCTGAATTTTTATTCGTAACTATTTATTGGAATACCTAACTAACAAAATGAATGTGTAGAAAAGCTAAACATTCTTTAAACTGCTTTAGGCATGATGGCTCAGTGGTTTATGTTGTCAAGTTACTCAGTTTAATGCAAGGGAGAAACATATACAGTAGATTAAACATGCTTTGATGTTTTTATTTTTTGTTTGTTTCACCTCGTCACTTATTAGGCATCCCTAGCTCTATGCATATGGGAGGTGGTCCTCCTCAATATGGCAACATTGATGATCTGGTGAGTTTTGATTTACTTTAATAAGAATTTAACAGTAATCTGATCTGTTCATATACAGAAGCTGATTTTTACAAATATTGATCTCTATATGGCAGGGCGTTGGCGGTGGCCGTGCTAAGCGATATTCTTCCCAGCGGCAGAGGCCAGTACCTGAGCCGGCACCCATGCACATAGGGGTGATGGAGGGCCATTACTATGAACACAGTGAGTGCACTCACACATGAGCCCTTTAGAGGGCAGTGTGAAGATGTTTTTCCCCAGTGTCATTCACTGGTTCCCTGATGAGTCTGGTTCCTCTCAAGGTTTCTTCCTATTGCCATCTTAGGGAGTTTTTCTTTGCCACTGTTGCCGTCACTCTTGGCTTGCTCATCAGGGGCATTTCATTCCCATACATTCACACACACATTTATTTCACATTTATTTCATTTTGTAAAGCTGCTTTGTGATGATGACCATTGTTAAAAGCGATATATAAATAAAATTGAATTGAATTGTATTACCAACAGATAAATGTCTTGAATTCAATTCAGGTCCCGCAGTTCTTGTAGTTTTTCCTGTGTTGCATGGTAAGTGTCTGTTGTGGACGCTCATGTTTTTGCCTTCCAGTGCCATTCCAGGGACCAATCTACACACACAGTGATGGCCCTGCTGCTATGCCACCGCAGGGTCTGCTAGTCCAGCCAGAGATGCACCTGCCCCATCCTGCACACCCAGGTGAGATAGTCTGCACTTGTTTGTTTTTACCTATACTTAGTCCAGCGGTTCCCAACTCCCAATTATCATACCTAATCTGAAAAAATGAAAATGTGGCTGGTGCCTCCAACATAACATGAATTTGTCTGATCAGTATTGGGTTATCAACCAGTCTGTTCGATACATGGGGTATTTTTTTTTTGTTTGTGTGGTTGAAACGTTATGTGCCGCACCCTTGCTTTATGTAAGCGTTTAGCCGGCCACATAGCTTGCAACCATCATTAAATAGCTCTAGGAATGACAATGCATGCTTTTTAAATATTGAAATATTGAAGTATTCTGTGCACTGTAAAGCATGCTTATTTCTCACAGCATCTTTTGGCATTTCCATTAACACTTAAGGCATCAGGGCTTCAAAGTATCTGTTAGGCTTAAGGTCAAACGCTTACTTTCCCCATGATCTGCACAATACACTTCAGACCTTTTCACTAAATAAATAGTATATTGTTCATGTTCTGTATGATCCAAGTGAATTGACACCACTGCCTCACCACGGTTTGGATGCCATGTTAAATTTTCAGTGGGAACAACATTTTATATACTTAAGCTGTAATCTTTTTGTTTTTCCTTCTGTTAAAACCAAAAATGATTGACAGATTATGTTTTCACCCTGCCTTACAGGCATGCATCCGCACCAGTCAGGGGGGCCTATGCCTAACCCTGCGCTCTACGCTGCCCCGCCTGTTTCCATGTCACCTGGGCAACCTCCTCCTCAGCAGCTGCTCCCCCCACCCTTCTATCCCCCACCTGGGGTCATGACCTTTAGCAACACAAACTATCCCTACCCTGCTGGAGCTACACTACCCCCGATGTACCCAAACCCACAGGTAATGATGTTGGTTTTTGGAACTTTTATGCCATTTCTGGATTTAAATTTAACACCAGCACTGTTAAAACATGCACATCTTAACATTCCTTTTGCATTTTTCCCAGACGCAGTCACAGGTTTATGGTGGCGTGACATATTTTGACACGGTACAGCAGCAGGCTCAGCCCAAACCCTCACCCCCGCGACGCACCTCCCAGCCAGTCACCGTCAAGCCTCCCCCACCAGAGGTAAGTGTTGCTTCACACTCATATTATAAAAGGTAAAGGAGGCATTTGGCGGTCACTCTTATCCCGAGTGACTTGCAGTCATTAGTTACAGGGACAGTCCTGTTGGAGCAACTGAGGGTTAAGTGTCTTGCTCAAGGACACAATGGTAAAAAAAATGGGGGTTTGAACCTGCGACTTTGTGGTCATTGGCAAGCGTTTTACTGACTAGGATACTACCACCGTTCCTGAAATCTTGGTCCTAACCCGAATATAACCTGAGAATTTTCTAGTCGTGTCAGATCTGACACACAGCATCACTGTTTACATCTAAGCATGACACAATTCTGCCCAAACATTGATCTACCTGATATACGTCATGTTTTGATCCATGTGGCAAGCCACCTTAACTGACCAATCTATGAAATCCCACGGATAAAATTGAGTTTAAAATGATGTCAAATGGATAAAGATTCATCACTGTTGTCTTACATTCTCTTATTTTTCACTGTGCTTAAGGACCAGAGCAGAAAGCCCAGTGAGGAGGTTCGCTCCTAGCTTCTACTGAGAGGAGCGGAGGCTGCATCGCTGCCTTCCTGGACCAGCACCACTTGTGGATGAATAGGATTTGCATTCTTGCTTTTTATTTTTTAGTGTTTTTTTTTTTCTTTTCCTTTTTGTATCTTTGTTTTATTCCTTCTTGTTGTTTTATTCTCATTTGTCCAACCTTGTCCACATTAACCCTCATACAAGGTCCTGTTTGCAAGTCATTTCTTGGTCATATCAGTTCTCTTGACCTGCTGTGTTTTGCCTCTCAGCTGTTGCTGTGTGTTGCCATGTCTTTCAGTTCAATAAGGCATATCTTGGCCCTTGATGGAAACATGCTGTAAAACGCCCTTTAACCGGCAAGCTGACATGGCGAAAGCTTTGTGGCCGTTAACCGTTCCTGTAACTGTCTCTTAATATGATACTAATAATTGCAGTCCTCCCATTTGTTCGTAGGTTGGAAATGCAGAAAGTAGCCAATTAAGACCTTTTTTAATTTAGTGCAGTTTGGCATATGTTAAAGGAACTACATGTGGGATTAAATGTGTACCAGTATCTACCAGTAATGCAATACATACTCCGATTGAACCTGCATGATCAAACATTCTCTGGAGGACATTTGTTTCCTTTAGATGAGTGCAGCATGACTGCTAGACTGAGGAAGAAGCCTATTTAGATGTACAGTCTGCTACAGTAATGTCCCCATGATCTCTTAAATCTGACAAATTAATTAGTTGCAGGTTAAATGAAGAAAAGAATCTTGCATGTAGCGCCTTCTGTGTCGCATTCACAATCAGCATTAGAAGGGGCCTTGTTTGGCCTGCCAGTCTTGGACGTTTACTTAAGCCTTTTTCCTCTGCTCTCCCTTTTTCTGTTTGCGAAATAAGGCAATACATTTCACAAAAAATGGCTACCCAGTAATGTGCGTCCAGAGCCATAGCTCTACATGTATTACTGGAATTTGTGATGCAGGTGTTCAAATTGAGAATGAAATGACAGTCTCAAACAGATGTTGGTCACGTTTTGAAATCATTTATACCAGTGTGTTCATACCCTGTTCTGTTGCAGGGGGGAGGTTTTCCCCTCTCCTCTTCCCCACCTCAACCAGTATAACCCACCCATATGGTGCTAGACTCTGTGTAGCGAAGAGTGAATTTCTCACTCTTGCCCGCATTTACATTGCACCCTCTGAAATCTTTGTATTTTTGACATTGTACTGTGTTCAAATCAATACTGTAATACCAGAACAGAACCGCTAATCTTGCCTGAAAACTGACGTACTTGACAGTGCTACTGCTTGGTGATAGCTTCTTTATGTAAGTGTATATAGAATAAATGTATATTGAAGCCTGTGGTTTGAAGAGCAGTAATACTTTAAACTCATAGTCAACAGTGGAATACTGTCACCATGATCAAATTCGGCTGGGAAACCCAGCCTAACTTTTTTTTTCTTTCTTGAATAGATTAACTGAATGAAAACTTGCATTTACCAATCGTTTGTTTCCATTACTTATTTTCCGATATGCTGAATGCAAATAATTCTTTCTTTCTTTTACCTTTTAGTGGCACTGTACAGGCATGCATGAGAACATGGACACATTTCTTTGTAAAAGCAGTTTTAGGTGAATGCCTGGAGCTGAGAGGCTGTTACCCTTTGTACCCCACTGGGGTTCTGTTATGGATGCATCCTTTTAACACGGTTTCTTTTATTTGTTCCTGAAGACCTGCCAGTATAATTGAAATCCTCTCCTGTGCGCTCAGTGTTGTTTAGACGTGGCTCATAAGAAAGTGAAAATTTGATGATGTTAATTTTATATATGCCTTAAAAAATTCAATTGGTTTGACATATCTGTTCTGAGTGACTAGACCTGCAAACACTGTGAGGGGCTTTGTACGTTTCATAGGTGTTTGAATATATTAGTGTTTTCTTTTTTTTTTTTTTTTTTCCTGTTTTTGTGGAGCAATTTTGTCAAGAGAACTAATAAATAAAACCCAAGTGTAGTTCCTCTGCTTTTGTTTGTTGGACAGACGCTGTGATTGGTTGAGGCAGGGTCACTTCAACCAGCACTGGCACTTCCACTAGCAGAAGTGTGAGACGGCTCTGTTTTGCTTTATCACTCCTCTTCTACTTGGCATGTGGAAGCTGAGATGGTACAGATGGCTGCAAATTTGCATAATCAGTAAAGCAAACAATTTGCATGTTGGTAGGTTTATTGTCCCCTTTTTTTTATGCTTTAAAAGACAAACCACTTTTCTATCAGAACTTTACCTGGGGATTGTAGGGTGTAAAACAGGCAATAAGCTACCATGATGTATCTGGATTTGTCAGAGATGACTTCTGGTTTCCTCCTCACGTGCCAGTACTGACTTTGCCAGCAGCGCAGAGCAGAGCAGCCGTCTGCTCCTGCCCTCTCTGCCAGGCAGGGGAGCCTGTATGTTCTGCCTGCACTGCTTTTTTACATCAGAGCTTGACTGAGCTGGTACTGAGGGAGACAGTTGCACCAGTACTGCTGGTGTCAGTTTGAGTTAGGCTTATGGCATAACTGTAATATTTGTTAATTTTGGTGCTCTAGATTAGGGTTTTACATGCTTTAAACCGTGCATGTGTATATGTGTGCACAGATGCACTATATGGACAAAAGTATTCAGAAGCCTGACCATGGACTTTGATGACATTGCATTCAAATACATATGGAGTTAGTCCCACTTTTACAGTTATAACCGCTTCCCCTCTTCTTGAAAGGCTTTGGAAAGCCTTTTGGTGTGATTCTGTGGGAATTTGTGCCCTTTCATTTTGTAGAGCATATGTGATATCACGCACTGATGCACACCAAACACCTCCAACAATGTCTTTATGAACCTTGCTTTGAGCACAGTCATGCTGTGCTCCAGTGGAGGTAGCTCAGTGGGTAGGATACTTGCCTCCGGACCATGAGGTCACAGGTTCGAATCCTATCCTTTAGCACCACCACTGGGTCCCTGAGCAAGACCCTTAACCCCAAGTTGCTCCAGGGAGACTGTCCCCTGTTGTTAGGGAATGGAAGTCGCTTTGGATAAAAGCTTCTGCTAAATGCCGCAAATGTAAGTGAATAGAAAAGTGGTTTGTCCCAATACTTTTGTCCATTTAGAGTAACGTGACGATGTGTGACTCCAACAATAGTGGAATTATTTTTTGAGAAGCAGCAACTCTCCACTTGGAGGCGCTCGTTCATCTGATTTGTGATGTTTACTAATCAACTTTTGCTGCACTATTTTCTTTCAGGGGAGGGTGGCTATCACACGGGGTAAGTGTTGAAGACCACTGGAAGACGGTTTTTTATTCAAGTGGGAGTGTTAGATTTTTGTTACAATTTGTTCTTCTGCTTGCATAAAAAGATCAAGACTCTGCAGATGGCCGTTGCATAATTAAGTCAGAGTTTTACCTTTGTGTATAAAGTACCCAGCACCTGTTGACACTGGATTGAGGTTGCCAGATCCTACTAATGATAGCAATTTTACTTCAGTAGAGTTAACCCTGTAGAGCAACACTCAAGAATGCAAAGTAATGTGTAGCCTTGTAACCTGGCAACCACGAGCTAGAATCCGAGCCAACGCTCACTTGCCTACATGTGAGAAACAGCTGAGTTACCTATTTCTTATTACATTGTTTAGTTGCTATGTTGCCATTAGAATATACCTTATATTTATTTTAAAACTCATAATTATGTATTCCTCTCATTTTCAGAATGAACTTAAGCTCATTTGATAGCGGGCCAGTAAGGTCAATATAGACAAAAGTATTGGGACATACCAGTTTGGGCCAGACCCCTTACCTCCTGTGAATGGAAATCCTAATGCTTCACCACAGCAGGACGTTTTGACAACACCATGCCTCCAACTTTGTGGCCATAGCTTGGGCAAGACCCTTTTCAGTTCCAGCGTGACTGTGTCCTAGTGCACAAAGCAAGGTCCATAAAAACATGGCTGGAAGAGTTTGGGGTGGAAGAACGAGCCCGCACAGAGCCCTGACCTCAACCCATCCAACACCTTTGGGTTGAACGGGATAGGAGATTGCGAGCCAGGCGTTCTGGTCCAACACAGTGTCTGACCTCCTGAATGCTGTAGAGAAAGTAAAATTTCCCAAAGAAACATTCCAAAATCTTGTGGAAAGCTTGAATCCACATTTATGGCGTTTAGCATACGCTTAAAAGCTAATTACAGTGGGCATCCCTCTGGAACATCTTGGAGTTAAGGGTCTTGCTCAGTGGTTGTATGCTGAAGGTAGTATTCAAACCCATGAAACCCTCTTGGTCCAGAGGCAAGTATCCTACCCACTAGGCCATCATAGGATAGGTAAGTGTGTTTCAACTTACACCAAAATTCGGGTCACATCACTGTCGTAGGAACGGATCTCTGTTGTAACTTGCGGACGCTCTGTATGCCAGTCATTTTCAGAATGACCTTCAGCTCAGTTGGTTGGGGCGTAGTACTGTCAATGTAAGTTTAGTGATCGTCGGTTTAGATTTTTGCATATTCCTTAATGAGGCATCTTAACATTTACAGAAATGGACGATATTTTCCATTACTTGTTTGAGACAGAGTGGCAAGCTAGCGAGCATATCTGATTATGATCTGTACATTAGCTGTTAATCTCTCTTTACTTGGTAACGGCTAATTTAACTTTAGATTGTGTCAGATAGACAAATAATGTTAAGAAAGCAAGTAATACTAAACTAGTGTGTAATATGTCACCTGCTGTCTCTTTTAGAGTGTTTTTGTTCATTTTCATATACAAACCGGTTTATTTGAAATAAACCAAAATCAGTTCTATTTACGGCATTTAGCAGACGCATTTATCCAAAGCAACTTCCATTTTGTAACTACAGGAGACAGTCTCCCTGGAGCAACATGGGGTTAAGGGTCTTGCTCAGGAACCCAGTGGTGGTGCTGAAGGATAGGATTCGAACCTGTGACCTTTTGAATTCATGACCTCTTGGTCTAGAGACAAGTATCCTACCCACTAGGCCACCACCATTTACAAATGACATAACACAATATTTTTAAAAGTTATTTACTCTTAAGGAGTGGTTAAAAATAAAAAAAAATGTGAGTGAACTTTAGATAAACCCAACATTTTGCAGCCAGCATCAGTGAATGTAGATGAATGCAGCAACACTAGACAACGCTAGAGCTCAGGGACCCACCAAAAACCTCATGGGGTGTTAAGCACAGTGCCTAAAACCTTATTTTTACTGTTATAGTTTTTCTTTGCCTATTAGAAAATATAAGCCATGTTTGTTACTTGTTTGCTAGTGGATCCATTTTTAGGGGTGTGAGTTTTCTACATGTTCACAGATGCACAAACGAAATCTTCAGCCCGAGAGAGCTCTAAACGGCAAAGCCACCTTTAATCTTTCACAGTCTAGCATTATGTTACAAATCTCTTGTTCATTCTTAAACAAAATGGAAATAATTACCTTTGATGAACTTCTAGTAGTGTTTTACTATCCAACTGGTCACACTGCAAGAGGAGAGTGTTGGTTACAGCAGTGTTTTTATACTTTTCCTCATTAAATAAGATGTGATGCAGGTGATCACTAATCAGTCCCTCATAAAGCAGAATGAGGTGCTTGTGTAGGGATTTAACAGACACGGGTATGGAATGGTTGTCATATTCATAGAGATGCTGATTTAAAAATAAATTGCAGCGGGCTCTTATTTTTTTCTAGAGCTTTAGTGAATTAAATGTGGAGGTTTTTGAGCAGTCAGTGCAACGTCTCACTTAAAGAACCTTATAATCTATTACTCCATTACTCATAAAGTTGCAGTTCACTACATAATTTTTTTATTCAATTAGACAAACATGCATTATGTTGTGAGTGCCAATGCCTTTTAGCCAATAGTTGATCTTAATCAATTTTCTTTTTTTAACTGTCACACCATCCTTTGCCTCAGGCGTAATGCACACATGCACAACAATCAGTGCCACCTTTACAGGGACATTAGCAGAACAGCTGCGATCACCTCTTCAGTGCCTTAGTCACATCTTCAGCCCAGTTGCTGGGTTACATTTCCTCCCTCTGCTTTTATTCTGACAGAACGGGCCTTCGGGTATAAGCGCCAATCATCTGCCCTTAGCACAAACGCCTTATTCACAGAAAAGCAGAGTAACATGATGAATATTCATACGATTCACAGCAAGACCCACTGGGTGTTCGTATTGGTTGGCGTTGCGGTCAGTCTGTGCAAACATATCTCTTTCACCAATCAGCCAGAGAACGCCGAGGCGGCTCTGCAATGAATATTCATGCTTGTAGCAGCTGGAGGGGACTGTGATTTTCTGGCCGAGCTGCTTCTACACGCATGTATTACTTTAGCGTCACTTTAGTATTACCAGCTCTGTGCTGGAACATGCTGGTGCTTCTTTATGACTGACAGGTCTGAGCCACTGCTCGGTGTGAGATAGGGAAGTGGGATCCAAGTTCGTTATGCAATCAGATTTGTTTAGGCAGAAAAAAAAAGAGCAACTCTTGCCATGCTTAGTTCGTCGATTTCCTGTCTGGCTAAAGGAGATTTCACACTTACAACGTGTCAAAAAATGTGTTCCTCTCTTGCTCCCTCTCCTGCTGGCAGTTTCTATGGCATCGCAAAGTGTTCTAATCTCTTTTTTTTTTTGTTATTTTCAGTATTTTCCTTCATTGGTGGCTCTTCCTTGTCTAGGAGAGCAGATGCCCGGGTCTTTCTCCTCAACTCTTCCTTTCCAGCCCTTTTAACCTTCCTCCCCCACGGCCTTCATGCATTTAAATAATGTCAATGCTTGCTGACACAAGCAGAGAAATGTGTCAGAAGTGCGGATTCAAAGCTTCGTGTGAGTAAGAAACTGACTTATGATTTGACAGGGATGAAAAGTTATTGTTTATACATGATGTTCACATATATCTTTGGTTGCAAAGGGTGAAAAACAGAAGAACCTTTTGATACTAAATGCGACCCTGAAACCAGCGTGTCTCATTAATTATGCAATGAATAAATAAGTCACCTTAATTAAATGTTTATCAAGATGTCGAGTATCTAGTCATCTAAGTAGACCCATCGCAGCCATTTTAGCTGATGATTAACTGGCAAATTCATTTTTTTCTTTGCCTCGCATTGTATGCAACTTTTGGAAAATGAGCTTAAAGGGGCAGAATTGGCTGCTTAGCTGTTTTACTGTTTAGCTTTTCATAGTTTCTCATGATCTGTTTAATCAAAGTGTGTAATACATCCATTATAGAGTGTAATTATTCTTGATTACTGTATTTAGTATGATGCGGTTTTTAAAATGTGTCATGCGTGATTTTTTTTACTACTGCAGCTTTTTATTCAGTAATGACAAAAACGAAACATTGGGATGTTTTCACAAGTATTGTGATCAATTTTTTGCCATGTCGCTCATTTCTCAAGTGCCTCAATAAATGAGCTTTCTGTTTTCTTTTCTTTTATTTCAATTCTGGTTGTGAAAGCTATAACTACGAATAAGTACAGGGGGTCCTCAAGTTACGCCACAGATCCGTTCATTTTACAGTGCAAGTTAAACACACGTTAATATTAGTCACTTATCGATCCTAACACAGCTGTAAAATCATTAAAGCATAACTAAGCCACAGAAAAAGGAAAACTCCTTTACTCATATGCTGCATTGTTGTATATTATTCCGCTGCACGCAATCCCACGTTCACCCACATGATCTGTAAGTACAAGGCTAACGGTGTAAGCGGAGTGGGAGTGGGAGTGGGCAATGTAAACTCAAAACGTCATATGTTGAGACTTTTGTAACTTGAGGACCTTCTGTAGTTGCGATCAGGCAATTGAGATGAGCCTATATCTAAGAGTTAATGAGCTATTTCTCTCCATTCACTTTTCTCTCTTTTCAAGTGGAGAAACATCCCCTACTACAACTACCACATATCGCTAAACCATGTTAGGATAGAAAAGGGTAATGCACTCAAAGGTGAGGTTCTATCAAAAAACTTAACATTTAAAAGTTGAGTCTCTTGTCTTAAAAGATACTTCCATCAGACTTTAAGAGGACAAAAATAAGATCTTCTGTGGCATTGATATCTTTGTTTTTACCAAACTGATGGACCTCCATTGTTTTCTACTTCTACAATGTCTTGCTCTCTCTCTCTCCCCAATCCCCCCACACTCTCTCTGTCCTCTTGTCTATTCTGATGGGCTGGGATGGATGACAGGCCACCTCAGAGGAGCATCTTTCTGTTTTTTTCTTGTTGTTCTTGTCATGATAATGATGCAGTTCAGCACAACATACTCTCCCAGTACATTTTCAGGCATGCTCACACAAGTTCTGCTCCCTGTGACTGCACACATACGCGCGCAGTGATACGTGAAGCGTGCTGGCCACGCGGGTTTGTTTGGGCGTTCTGTCTGAGCCCACTGGAACGAAGAGTAATTTATGACTCCAAGCTCTGGGTGACGCTCCTCCGAGGGAGTGAACTGAAATGGGATCAGCGTGTGTCGCTCGTACCGTAATGAAGACATTTGAATGCATGTTTGGCATTTTGAGACTGGACTGGCATTTTAAGACTCTTCATGCATCCATGCCTCAGGGATAGCTATCAGAGCATTCATCAAAATACCATACTGTCACCTCCGAGTCGTATGGGACCAAACATCTGATTACCAGGTTTCAGAAGAGCAAAAAAACATGCACTTCAGGTCCAAGGTTTGATAACGCCATATGAAAATGGTTCATTAATGCATGTCTACATTGCCTACTTGTTTTTCTTATCTCTTCAGTTTTGTAGATGAAAAGCCACAAGATTCGAACCACTGACTGGTGATTTTTACAGTGGCATCTGACAATGGGTGGGATATATTTCACACAAGTGAAGTCGGTTCTTGAAGCTGATGTGTTTGAAACTGAAAAAATAAGCCAAAATGAAGCCTGTCGTCAGAAGTAAGTGTTTGGCCTACATTTGCAAAGTGCTGCACAAGCCTTTATTCATTGAGACTCAGTTTTGTTTTTGCTTAGAATTGAGATCATGATTCGTTTGAATGATGCTTGAACATACCAAGTAAAAATATGCATATTAACTACATTCTTACATAGAATGTCAGGTATTAGTTTAAAAAGCTCTCACTAACAAACACAGAGTAATATTTATAGTGTAAAATAAACATAGATCAAAACGATCTATAGATCTCCTCAGATCTCGTCAGATCTATAAATCAATTGTAGAGAACATAAAGAGCCTTACAGAAGGATGTATGTGTTTACAGTCATTGATGCAGAGCAAAGCAGAGTGTGATAAATACCTTGTGAATTGGCTACTTTGTAAATGGGTGGATGTAGCTCAGTGGGTAGGATACTTGCCTTCGAACCAAGAGGTCATGGGTTCGAATCCTACCTACCTTCAGCATACCATCACTGGGTCCCTGAGCAAGACCCTTAACCCTAAGTTGCTCCAGGGAGACTGTCCCCTGTAGATGAATGAATGAAAGTCGCTTTGGCTAAAAAAGCGTCTGCTAAGTGCCGAAAATGAAATGAATAAATAAATGCATCTACTGGCACGCAACTCAGGATAAACTTGACTCTTTGAGTGCTGCGTTTTTTTCAGCCCTACTGTGGGGTGGTGGGGGCCTAGTGGGTAGGATATTTGCTTCAAATCCTACCTTCAGCATACTGAGCATACCCTTAACCCCAAGTTGCATGTAAAAAATCAAAATCCTGATTTTAAAGTAATGGTAGGCAGTTTTTTGACAATTTTTAAAGTCCATGGCCTTGATGCAAATGAATCAACTCTTCTGCACAGTCCATGTGACATATGTTTACATTTGGAAAGTCTTATGTTTGATTTCTGTAATTACAATAACATTTATTTTCACTAACCTTTGCATGGATAACTGTATTGCTTAAGCATTGAGGTAACTACAGCGTACTTTTCTAAGCTAGACTTAGTACTCTTTTTTGTAGTGATGATGAAATAAGGACATTCAAACCAATAAGATATACATGTAACATATTCTTTACTATTGTTTTGCATTTTTTCAATACCTGTTTCCTTCAGAAACTGTTTTAACGTACAGTTTCTGTATTAACTCATATAGCTCTTATGTGTATATAATGAATTTAGTATGGTTTCAGATATTTTGCTTTTAAAAAAACATTTGAATTTAGCTGCATTTACACAAAATGGCTACAACTGAACTTGGAAGTTCTGGAAAGACTTCTCAGAAATCACTTGTGTCCAGAAATCTGGTCCGTGATCCTTGCTGTTGGATAAGTGAAAATTCAGAGTACTTTGTCTTGTATCCTGAATATTACTGAACATGTTCTTGGCCTGGCTCAAGTTTTCAATGGCTGCACACGGTCCAATTAGATGGCTCTCTTTCACCACCTTTGTCAACGATGCATTTTTAATGAGCGATGGTGCCGATTTCTGCATATTTAAGTGGGTTCTCTCGCTCTGCTATTGTTCTCCTCTGGTGAGGCACATTGCCGGGGAGGGACTGACCCCTCTAGCGTTGTCACAAGGCGACAGCGACCAAACAAAGCGGCCTGCTACTGAGGATGATATCACCCCATCCCCCAGACGCTGTATGTGTGTAGGGTGCGTGTAGTGGGGTGTGTGTGCATGCATTCGGGTCATTAGACTCACACATGATTCATGGAAGTGGTTTGAGAGCAGCCATCCAGAGAGACAAATGATGTGGTCATAAAACGATGTTGTATGAACTCAGATGCTCCTGTACCAGGCTGTGCATCGGAAACCCCATGCTGATTCATTCAAAATAAATAAATAAAAGAAAATACACTTGAGCAAGTACTATTCTGGCTCAAAAACCATGTTTCATGCAGAGTTACACAACTTTTTTAAGGGATTGTGTTTATCCTCTTATTTTTCATTTGTGTTTGTTATACACTTTGTTTGTTTGTGTGTGTTTCTGTGTACATGTGTTTGTGTGTGTCTATGTATGTGTGTGTTTAGGTGTAGACATTTATGATATTACCTGTGATTGTTAACTGACGTTTTCTTGCTGATAAAGAGCTTATATGTGCTGAAGGAGCATCTCCAATGCAACCATGACTTCACTTCACAAGTTCCATACTCAATGCCCCGCCCGCAGCCTTACAGGATTGGTCCTTACAAAATTACAAACATACTATGGGTGACAGTATAGACATAGGGAAACATTTAAGACTGGTCTTCATAGTAACAGACAAAATAATTCAATACCCCTGTGATCTGTTACGGCTGTTTAAGGTTAAATCGAAAATTCGAAGAAGCTAAATCGAACCACTTAAATTATTATTTGACATTTCTGTGAAGATTTACAGCAACATATTTCCTGCACAAAATAAACATTATGTTACATGATATATGTGGAATACTAATTCCGAACTAAACATGTGACCCTGACAAAAAGACAATAGCACAGAAGAAAAATGTTAGGGAAACTTTAAACAGACAACAACATCTGCTTATTATAATGAATAAATATTGTGCAGTGAGCAACAACAACAGTTGCAATAATAATTTAATAAATGATGTAAATAATAGAAATGATACACAGCTGTCCAAAATCAAGCACATAGCAAAGAAGCATCTAGATTCAGCATATATTTGTTTTTTCTAAAGGTATTCTAAAGGTAATGTACAGTTTACCAACGGATTTCATTAAACCATCTGCATGTTTATATCAGTTATGAGTATATTTTACTCGGCCACTGATATATTTCTCTTATTGGTACATTTGACTTGGTTTAATTGGTTTATTTCAGTGTGGGACATTTTTTTAGTGAACACTGCTTGCCTAAATAGTTGGCAAATAGATGAAAGCATTAACTGTGTGGTTCTATATTTAACCCTGCAAAACTTCCAAAAGGTCAGTTTAGCTTCTTATTAGAATTTTCCATTCAACCTTAAATGGTGTCGAAGCTGTATTCTGACACATTAACAAGTATTTAAGGTAGAACTGAATTTTTGAATAATAAGCTTGTAAACAGGAGTAGGGATAAGTAGATCACACGGGGCTCGAAGCTTACACCCAAATAGCAGTAAATCCATTCCATTTTGCAGAGGCAATAAAAATACTTTATTTAGTTTAGATTGACAGTTTTATGTACTGTGTGTTTACAATGGTGGCTGTGTTTGTTTGCATTATGTTACATTACATTACAATCATTGCTTTTACATTACAATCAACAATATGAGGACACATTCAGGGTTAAATAGAAAAAAAGAAAGAAGCTAAATTGACCTTTTGTGGATGTTTTGCAGGGTTAAATGTAGAACCAGACGGTTCATACTTTCATCTATTTGCCAAATATTTAGGCTAGCAGTGTGCACTAAAAAATGCCCCACACTCAAATAAACCAAGTCAAATGTCCCAGTAAGTGAAATATATCAGTGGCTAAGTAAAATGTACTAGTAACTCATATAAATATGCAGATGTTTTAATGAAATGCATTGGGAAACTCTTAAAACTAGACTTTAAAAATCCTCAATATACTCAAAAGAAAAGGCACTAGCTTAAAAGAAGTGGCATATCATGAAGGGGATTAGTATTAGAGTTAGTATATTCATTAATCCATTGTTTATTTAAGAGTCTGCATGTGTCCATACCATCAATAAGGCACATTAGAGTGTGTGTGTGTGTGTACAGAATATATATATGTTTTAATCCATATATTGTTGAATCATTTAAGAAAAACAAAATGCAAGACATTTTCCCACAGATCTCTTTAAGCTCCTGCAACATATGAGTACATATTGCATGTCTGTCGCATTTTCCTACAGTGTGAGGATATAAATCATATCCCTTGGCTGATTTAAACTTGTCATGTAAGTTGTCTTCAAAGAACAAGACTTCTTTTGGGTTAGGCTTAAATAAACGCTGATTACATACAGGTCTGCACTTGTAGTCGTCTGCTCCTTATAAATATAAATAAATAACAAAAATGTCTTTTTTCTCTCCCTGTTCCCCTATTTATTACATATTAATGATTAAAAACTGTGACCAGTGCAAACTAAGTCCTGCATTTGGCCATTACTTATTTGTCTGATGTGTCTGAAGGCACGGTGTGTCTGAATTTAAAAGAGTAGATCCCAGATGGATCCAGGCCTTGCCTAATTTAGGCTATATTAAGACATTTATCAGGCAACCAATTAGTGATGACACCTCTCAAAAGACATTGAGTTAAATTATGCGATATGCCCCAGGATGACAGGGAAACATAATCCAGTTTTAAGTGCCTTTTTGGAAATATTGTCCAAGGTTGAATACATGCTGTTCCTTTTTTTCCTGAGCTATGGAGAGCGATGTTTCTGTCTACTGAGCTGCTTCCCTGTGTAGTGTGTATGATTCATTCGGTGGAGCTTGTGTGGGTGTCAGGGATGGGGGTGAGAGCTCCATACATCTCAGTGCTGCAAGCCGAATCTGTTTGAAGAGTTAAAGATAATCTGCTTATGAGCCGAATGGCTTCTCACACACTCATATACACACACACTTGTTTTTTTCTCTCTCTGTCACACACACACAGCCGTCCAGAGAACTGAGAACAGAGAGCTGGAGCTGACTGCAGACAGTGATCCTGCACACAGGAGACCTGAGCACTTTCCCTCTGACTGGGTTTTGCCGACTTCTCAAGACTCTTTGTGGCCGTTTAACTGAAGTGGGAAAGTTATATATTACTTTATATATAGAAAGTAAATCACTTTTTTCAGTGCTTGATACAAATAAGATATTTTAGTTACTAATGCCATAATTACTCGCATCAGCTTTAATATTGTTTTTTTGTGATATTTGTTTATAATACTGCTAATAATAAGAACCCAGTTGTTTGTTTTTAATTGACTTTATAATAAAATATAACTCAAATATAAAGTAATTTCTTTGTCTGTCTGTCTGTCTGTCTGTCGCTCCTAAGCAGCTCTAACATAAAAACAACAAAAGAAACAGAAATGATCTAATACTGAAAAGCTGAGCTGAACTTGTAACAGTGTGATGTCTTTATATGTAATGCACAAGGCTGCTACTTTTTTGGCGGATGAGACAGCCGATATTAAAGCACAGTTAAGACAATGTTCGGGGCTCCTTGGCCTTCCCTTTTTCATTCTGCAGAGCTCTTGTTTAAAGACATTAGAGCACTCGAGGAACATACCTTCTCTTGTTCTTTTGCTAACATAAATAGTAATATTTTTCCACCAAAAAGAACAGTTCAGTCAGCCCTTTAGCATGTCCATGGGGTGTATCAACATCAACACTTTTAAATCAACCTGGAAAGACATCTCTGGTACACTTCATACCCTTAGAAAACACCTGAACGCAACATTAGAAAATCAGCCGAGAATGAACTGCCACGCTATGAAGCCTGTGACAGCCTGCAAACCTCTCATCAGCACCAAAGCCAAATAAAGCCAGATGACAAGCCACTGAAAAGAATAGCTATGTGAAGCAAGGCTTCGTGAAGTCGGCCCAGTACTTATGCCACCAAAAATTAGGGGTGTGGATTCGATGAGAACTGTAATTCCACAACAGTAAGGCAAAACTTTGCTCAACCTTTATAAATAAAGTTGGATCAAATATAAAGGCACAGTCAAATTTGTATTTACCACTGAATGTCTTGAGTGTAACACAAAAATAACAATTCCATGAGACAGTAGTAAACCATATGCACCGAGACAATATGGGTACTTGCACATGGTTGCAAGCAGTGTGCCTGACTATGTTGTTTGTGTGTGTTACAGAGTGCAGCATTGTGACAGCATGTGACAGCATGGATGGGGGTGCGTGCGTGTTTATGGGGGGACTTGCGTGATGAGTCGTCACAGATGTATGCTCTGGCCCTGTCAGTACAGGGTCAGTGTGTTACGCTCTTGAGGTCATTTCTCATCTGTATGTGTGTGAGTGTGTGAGCGTGGAGCGGGTTCTCCTTAGCTGTGCACACACATCCCCAAGAGTCACATTCAATAGAGGCAGAGATAGGGTTACGCAATTGCCAAGACAACGGCTCAGTGATGTGTAAAGGCCTTTCCACCCTATTCCTTGTTTGCCTTCTTTTAGATCTGGATTACAGCAAGGTTTTTACAAACGTCACACTTAAATGGGAGAAAATGAATCACAGTCAGTCATCACAGACCCAGATGAAGGGTTACTATGATTTGACCTATTCTTTGTTAGCAAACACAAATATTGAACTCTAGTTTAGTCTGACTCAACTGCCTCAGACACAGTCATAGCCATGGTTCCTGTCTGGCCATTGGTGGTGAGGATTGTTTATAATAAAACTCACTCAAGCACTGTTCCTTTAGTAGGTCCTGGATCATCTTTGATCATTTCACACCATGATGTAGTGAAACAAATACTCACTAATACACTGGAGTGATGTCTATGAGTGGATTGTAGATATTATAATGAGAGTTCTAAAGAAATTGCCTTTTAAAGATCACTAAAATTCCTGAAACTCCAGCCTGGAAAAGAGATCACTAAAATTCCTGAAACTCCAGCCTGGAAAAGAGCATATCAGAGAACTGGCAATATCTTGAGATATTCTGTCCATTTTTTTAAGATGAGAAATCTTTGATATGGGTTAGTAATTCCTTATTTCCAAGGCCACTCCTTTGTGGACATAAACTATTTAACGTCCTTTGAGAATGATTTATGGCGTGTCATACATGTTTAGGAATAAAGGGTGCCGACACCATCTGAACCTTGGGGTTCATCAGATGTGCTCCAGTGGATTTCATAGCATTAAGTATGTCCTCCACCATCACCTGACTGAAAGAGAACAAAAGCCCCTTGTTTGGAGAACGGCAGCTTCATAACAGTGGCCAGGCTGCGAGGAGGGACTAGGGGAGCTTAGCTTGGGGGGTTAAAACGGTAAAAGAAACATCAGTACATTTCCATTCAAACTAAAAGAGTGCTTCTTTTGACACGTGATATTTGCTGAAGTTAACTTTCACAGAACCTCTTTCAACTCATTCAAACCACATCCTGATCTTTATAAAGGTGGTGCAGACCTGTTGGTGTGGTTTAGGATACAGTATGACTTCTTGTGAGCGATAGATAGTCTGCATCTTCTGAATGAAGTCCTGGATGTGGTCTGAGAGAGTGGAAAGAGGTTTTGTTGTACAGTAAAGATATGGATGACTACTCACTTTTAGTCTTAGCAACGTCTCCCTTGTAGCTGTACTAGGCGCTAAACTATGTATTGACTAATCGACTACAACAGTGGTAATTGGAAGATTGTGTAAATGTGTTTTTTTGCTGAATCATTCCTTAAACACAATATTTTCTTAACAGGTATTATTTTTCTAATAGCTGGTATACAGTAATCCTGCATTTTTACACGAAGCAGGACTCGCGGATCCAGTCACACACAGATTTTTTTATGGGGACCAAACTGAACGTTTTACACGGAAATCCCCACCACACCGCGGAAACTGCAAATACTCTCAGCATTTTTTTAGTGGGAATATGTTTTTTTTTACTCATTTTAGTTCTAAATGATTAAAAATATATAATTTCCTAAAAACATAAATAGTAATCCAATTCGCCCGCAGCAAGAGTTCAGTGTAAACTGTACAGTACTGAGACGGTACTTATCTTTCTACTTTTATTAAGAGTAATTTATTTTGTTTAAAATTAAAGTATTTGGGGGCATATTTAGGGATTACACTATAAAAATAGGCATTTTAGGCATTTTTTTGACCAAAACACAAGACTGTTTTTCACTATACGCGGGTGCTCTTGGAACGTAACCCCCATGAATAGCGAGGGATTACTGTACAACTTCTAAAAAACTGAAAACAGTGCACTATTTGGACCCAGAACATCACAAAACATTCCTAGTCTTGCATTTTAGGCTTAAAAAGAAAATATGGCGAATTTCTTTAGAAGGAGTTAAATCAAGTCGCTTATTCCAACCTAGAGATTGTCATATGATCTAAGGGCATTTGACATATGACGCTTGACCAAATCTGACACGGCATCCTCCAGCACCCACACGCCCACAGTTCCTGAGTCTACTGGTCACGGTTTTCACAAACAGTAACTGTCATCGGTAATACCGAGCCGGCAGAAAAGTGACGCAAGAGGAAAGATTAAGGGTCCCCCCTTCAGAATGTGGAAAAAATTAAATGAATTGATAGGAAGGAGAAGTGGACCATGTGGTCAGAGTGAGAGCAAGTGCACTCGTCTTCCTTCTGTCAGAGTGTGTGTAGAAAACGCAACCGCACCACTGTGTCTTAATTTAGCCCTGTGACCAAAGTCAACCGCGGGGTCGGGCTGCTATGCAACACCTTTCTGCGTCATGGTTTCACTCTCAAACATTTCCATGGCGACTGAGGGGAAATCTAAGAAAAACAAGCCTGTAATATGCTTCTCACTTCACTTTCACTCTTTTATCGTTTTTACACTTTTTGGCTACTAAAATGTTCTGGGCAAATTTTCTTAAATCATTGAAAGCCTGCTTATTTCAATTTCACATTTATATGTAGAGTGTTTCACTGCTGACTTTCTTACAGAACACTTGACTGTGTGAAGGGGGAAATCCCATGACATTTGGTGAAATGATGGTCTAAGGTCATGACTTTTAAATACTGTAGCTCAGCTGAACAGTTTCCCACAAGCAAACTGGGTTGATGATATGGAACTCACACTGCCGTGGGTGTTTAGTCAAATTTTAAACAGTGTTTGTTCAGTCTGAAGTCTAGTTTTAAACTAAAGTGCCCCCTTAGAGTCACTTATGAACACACCACAGCACAGCACACAGTGTGAACCACGTGAAATGCTTTCTCTGCATTTAACCCATTCACCAAGTGAAGCAGTGGGCTGCCACCAATGAGGGGCGCCTGGGGAGCAAAGTGTGGGGATGGTACCTCAGTAATGAGGTGTCCAGTACTCTTAGGATTTACCAACACTACTGGGGTAGCCCTGTTCAGAAGAAGAACAGGTTGTTTGTAGTCTATTAAGAGAGCATCTCCTTTCCTGATGCACTATTTTCTAGGAGCTTCTGTCAAATGAATTCAATGTAAAGCGATTGATTAAAAAAAAAATCATACATCAAAATTTTATACAACTGCATAATGGCTGTGATGGCGCTCCATCATTCCAGAGAAAGCCCACTCACTGCTGGTGGTCTTTATGCCTCTCCTTGCATTGGGCAATAGAGCAATAGAACACCAGTGTAAGCATTGGGTCTACTTTAACGTGTTCTAATCTCCCGAGAACAGATTAAAAGTATTCTAAAGAAGGCCAAGAGTATAACCAAAGCAGACAGTCTGTATTTTAGCCCACAAAGACAAAGTGTGAAAACAACCACAAAGATATCAGCATACTTTCAGAGCTTAGGGTTTCGAAAGGAAGACCAGGCATATCACAGATGTCCTTCTTGAGATGTCTTTTAAAAGAGGGGTATTATGACAGAAAAGGCAACATAACACTAATTATCAAGTTACGCTGCTTATTAGTTTACACTTATTAGGTAAAGGAATGTTTAGCCATGCCCATGGGCCTTACTTCCAGTGGCATGTGTCTGATAATTACTCCTTTTAATCAATGTGTGGCATCAAGCATGAAGAGGCCCAAATGCTATGCATGCATAGCCTATTTGGTTATGTCTTCCATCTGGACCACTTAGCCATAATGACTAGTCTCACAGTAACCCAATCTCATTACAAGATGTTAGCAGAGGAGTCTAAAACTATGCTCAGCTAAAACTACTGCTGGTTTTTAGTAACAAATCAAGAACTCTCTACTAGCAGGTCTAGGAGGAATAATTCCTTATGGCAGTGGATAGCTTACATTTTTGTTCAGTCAGCATGGAGAAAGTTCAACAATCAGCATATAGGATATTGGCTCATAATTTAATAGGTTATAGAATATGGGCTCAGGAAATAAAAAGAGATGGGCATGATGGGTGATGAGATATTTATTTCAGTGACCCTACCCGAGCCATCCCATTTGAAAACAAGGCAGTAATACGTCACAGGTCCCATTTTGAGAACCATGCGCTGGAATATCTTCTTGCATTCAGAATTCTTCAGATGTTTGTCGGGCATCCATTCTTCCCTTTGCTTCCCTATTTTTGTTCTAAAACAAAAAGACGGATTGTGAGAGGTGTATTCCAGTTAGAATGAGCTTGTAATCGTTCCTAATTTCCACCCCTTCATCTTATCACATGAATTTGCCAGGGATTAGTCAGATAAGGCTGTTTAGTATAAATCCATGCAAAATCGTTAAGCGTTCCTTAATTTTGGCGGCAGCTGGTGGCTTTGTGGTTGGGGAGTTGCCCCTGAGAATGGGTTTGAATGCCAGGTACCCTTGAGCAAGGTACCGTCCCTACACACTGCTCCCTGGGCACTGTGAATGGGTTAAATGTAGAGAACACACTGTGTGGTGTGGTCTGTTCACACTTGACTATACTTTACATAGCTAGGTTATTTTATGTTAATCCAATTTTTTTTTTTACAGCAAAAAAGATAAGTGTAGAGCAACGAGCATCCCATGCCATCCATGTCTGAAAACTCCCAGCAAAGCAACCTGTGGTACATTTATGGAAATGTCAATTCAAATCTTCTGAATATTTTACGCGCTCTTATGATCACGTGCCTGCCCTGTCAATTCGGTGGGAGTCTGTAATTGCCTCTGTCTATTAGTTGTAGGCCAGGGCAGCTCCAATAGCTGCAGAGGAGGGAGAAGCTGGAACCACGTTATTTTTTTCGCACTTGTATTCAGACATCTCCTGGTTGATGATTGGCTAGTCGTTCTTTTCACACAGTAAACGGCGGTGAAAGCAGCCAATCAGAGCGCACTGGAGGCGGGACTTTCCGGAATACGGGCGGGGAAAACCAGCTGAACGCTTCCAGCGCATTCACTCACTCACACTCACATATACACTGACACACAGTCCTGCAGGGTGTGTGTTATCGTAGCCCTTACGGAGCTCTGGACCTCTCACGGCTGAAGAGACAGTACCACGTTACGGGATAGACAGAGAGGGAAAGAGAGAAGAGAAGAATCGAGCAGATATGTATTGGTCCAACAATTCATAGCTGATTTTCTTTTATAATAGGGAGGCAGGGTCTGAGCATCTCTGACAGACGGACTGCATTGAGGCCAGCGTAAAATCGGCGCCTGGCATCGTGTTAAACGTGATTCCGACTTTAACCACGCTTTTATTCTCCCTGTACTGAATTATCTCCCCTTGCTGGAGCCACGGCGTTATGTCCCCTCTGCAACAGAAACCTGTCTCTCTCTCTCATACGACCTGACTGCAGAGGACGGCGAGACAGGGAGCGGCTGCACCGGAGCACGTTTTCTGCTCGTATTGTTTTTAGTACTGGCTTGTGTATTCTGGAGACTGTGGACCCGTTTGGCCATTTCTCAGCCATTCGTCTTCATTACTGGTTGAAAAGTGTGTGTTTTCATTAGTGGGCATATTCTTATTTCCCTGATGGCTGCGTTCTCTTGACACAGCCGCAGCGGTGGGTGTACAAGCGTGCGTTTTTGGTATTTTATTCTAATCGAGGTACAATGTAAACGAGATCTATACAGAGTCCCCAGAATTGGTCGTTGAGTATTCATTGGGATCGACGCAAAGGCCTTATTTTTGCATTGCCACCAAAATGCCGGCCGGAATGAAGCCACTGGAAAAGTTTCTGAAGAAGCAGACCAACGCACTCACTCGCGCCGGGGGCTTCGGGGACAAGGCGGCGGGCACCGGTGCGTCGAGGCGACGGGCCAGCCTGTCCCGGGTGGTCCCGTTCTTCAGGGAGACCTCCCCCGAGGGCGGCCCGGCGCGGGAAGTCTTCAGCCCCGAGACGGAGGAGGCGCCTTGCTGGCCGTCCGCCGCCGCGGACATCAGGAGCCCCTCTCTCTCCAGCGACGAGCAGAGCTCCGAGGCGAGCCTGGACACCACCTGGACGCCCCTGGCTGCGGACACGCCGGACAACCTGGCGCTGACGCTGCTGGACAGCGTGGCGGGCAAGCGGTTCGGCAACTGCACCGGTAAGAGCCTCTAAATTCTGAACACACGCCATAGGGACACAAGTATTGGGACGCCTGATCATTACACCAACAGGAACTGTAATGGTATTGCATTCAAATGCATAGACTTTAACATGGAGCCCCCCCCCCCCGTGGGGAATCTGTGCCCGTTCATTATGTAGAGCATTTATAAAGTCAAGGACTGATGTTGGACGAGAAGTCCTGGTTCGCAATCTCCACTCTGCTTCATCCCAAAAGTTAACACCTTGCTTGTCGGGCTCTGTGCGCGCCACTCCAGTGCATATCCAACCATGTCTTTATGGACCTTGCTTTGTGCACTGGGGAATAGTCATACTAGAACAGAAAGGGGCCTTTTCCCCAAAATATGTTCACAAAGTTGGAAGCATGGGGTTGTCCAAAATGTGTTGGTATGCTGAAGCATTGAGACTGCCCTTCAGTGGAAGTAAGGGGATCTAGCCCAAAACCCTGGTAAACAGGTGTGTCCCAATACTTATGTCCATATAGTGTACGTCTAAAGATCCTGTCTGTGCCATGCGCATTTTGATCACCCGTGACTCCTCTCCGGATTCTGGATCTCTCAGAAGCCAAAGCCTTAACAGACACAACAAGAAGACGGTTCTACACGAGACATTTCCAGCGTAGAGCTCGTGAACAGAAAATTAAGCAGGACAGGACAGAACCGCAGCGTGCTTGAGTGGCTGAAAGCACGCCAGCAAAGCAGGCCACCGCTCCGAGCGAAATTACTCCCCATTGCGCCACTACAATCCTCTCGAGGTTACATAATAACACCAGGGTTATTCAGCCATTACAACAACCTCTTTGGTTGCAAAAAAAAAAAAAAACAATGTCATGACTGTGGGCTGCTAGGATGCTTTTGGAAGCCAAAGGTGACAACGAGTAATAATTAATTAAGCTTTAGCAGGCAGGATTAGCCTCATGAATGGGACTGTAAGAGCTGAGAGTTTGTATGGCATGCAGTTCTACCTGTAGTGGAGTGTCTCATGTCTGCTTACTTATTTATGCCCAGAAACGAGGTCATGTTTCGTGGCTGTGTGTTAGTATGTTATGATCATGTGAAATGTTACCATGTCTAATATCTTAAAAAGCCCTGGTGCATGGGGTTCAAGCCATTTCCACCCAAGTCCACAGCTACGCATTCCCTTGGAGGAGTGACTTCTATTATCGCTTCTTATCTTGTGCCAGGCCTTTGGCTGAGGAATTACTGGAATAGAATGTTTTAGAAAGGGACTGTTGATCCAGTTTCTTTTTTTTTTTGCTGGGGCATTCCTCTCTGGAGACAATATTGTTTTGACTGTAGATGTGGTGCAAAGTAAAAGGATTTCCAAGGTGCTTTCCTAGTAATGTTTCCTGTTGAAAGGGTCAGTCAGTCTGTCAGTGATTCCAGTCAACTACAGCTTAAGTGGATGCACGGCACCTGCGTCCTGCTGTACCCAGACTAATGATATACAAGGGGTTGGGCAGTTAAACACCACGTCATCGATGATGTCTGATCACCGTGTACCTTAACAACTGTCCCATTCGTTGCAGCATCAGTAGCAATTTCTCCAGTGATCATTGCTAATAAAAATTCCCCACCGCCACGGTGCAGCCGTGGCACATGTGCAGCGAAGTGTTATTGTGAAGTAACCATGGAAACTGCAGGGCCCTGAGAAGTATGGATGTGCATAAGGGCCAGTCTGTGGGAATGGTGCTGTATGTAAAATCAATAGACCGGCTACTAATTTCCTGTGCTTCACGGTATTATTGCCTTCGCTTTGTAGAGACGTTCTGCTGCTCTATTGACTAAGCAGATAGCAATGCTCTGGACTAAATTCTTCTCCCATGAGTCCCATGGCTGTCTAAATTTGACTTAAGCTTGCTGGCCTTTAGGGGTCAAGGTTGTCTGACTGCCATAATGAAACATGACACCTAAGAAAATGAAAATGCATATAAAAGGAGTGCGGAGAGTAACAGAAAAAAATATATCAGGGACATTTATTAGGCTGCCTGTCTTAAGACATTTATCTCCTCTGTTTAAGTGGATGAAACACCGCTACAAATTGTCTCAGCCTTTGTTGGATGCTGTGTTGGAATTGTCCAGTAAACATGTTCTCTGGAGGCCCTTGTACCCCTCAAGGCATGGCATCTGCATTTTTGTCAGGTCATGTCAAGGATTTAACACTGTGGCTCTACCTCTCTGTTTACTCTAGCTCTCTTTTCTTCACCTGTTTGATACTGAAGAGATTTGTTGATATGAGAAGGTCTATTACCCAGCAATAATGATTTTGTTGCCCAGCAAAGAGTGGCAAAAAAACCCCACTGACTCATAATTTTGTTGGCTTTTATGAGGTAATAGAAGTTGCCTTTATGTGTGTTATTTGATTTATATCTGGAGTGATTTATAGATTGTAGCCTATATAAATGACTGTTAAGTTGTGAGTATTTCCTGCCCAACCTGTTCCTTGGAACACTGTGCTGTCATTTG
Organism: Hemigrammopetersius urotaenia; assembly: GCA_037974485.1. NCBI lineage: Eukaryota > Metazoa > Chordata > Actinopteri > Characiformes > Alestidae > Hemigrammopetersius > Hemigrammopetersius urotaenia. Next base: position 8,726,131 of record JBBPDC010000028.1, read on the forward strand.
CAGCACTGTCATTCTAGAGGTCTGAGGAACATTTGGGGAAAAAAACACCACTAATCCAGGATTAGCTAACGATAGGCTCCCAGATTGACTGTCTCATCCGGACCTGCTGTCTGCAGCAGTGAATCTGTGAATCATGGATTGGGGTGGTCTACTGATCTCAGGTCATGAGGTCAACATATTAGAGAGCCAAACAGCACTTTTTAGACTGATTTTCAGTCTGCAGTCAGTACAGTATACACTAGATTTACCAAAGAAGGGCCTACTAGCGCCCAGTCCAGCTTCCTGTAGAAGTTTTCTGATTCTGACTAGTAATAGCAAGACTCACAATGATGACAAAAGTCCCAGCTCTTCTTAACTTTGGTTTTGTTTCACATCTATTCTCACCTGAAAAGGGCAACTCTGGTACTTGTACACACCCCTTATGCTGAAACTCATCACAGCATTGCATTTAGAGAGTAGACAATGAGTGACATGAAAGGAGTAAACCAAAGTTTTTTAGTTCATCTGAGGTCGACTTGTTGATTGTTGCGTGATTATGTTTACATCTTGCACTTCCAGCACAAAATGTTTCAGAAGCATGTTGGGGCAGGTTTTCAAAGGGCTATATTAGAAAAGCTACAGACAGCAGTTTGGCAACTGAGTGAATCCCTTGAGTTGGCAGTACAAGCCGGTACGGCACAGGGAGATTCCCTCAACTGTGCAAGTGTGGATTGCTCCTCCCATACTTCATGTCAACAAAGGGGTGTGTTGCTAAAAAAAACTGCAACATTTTACACTGTCTATATATTTATATATATATATTATTAGGTCTGTAAACAGTGCTGGGGATAGTATAGGTTCTTAATAGATTCTTAGATGCCTCTGGAATCTTACAGAATGTCATAACCTTACTTTTGCTCATGCTTCTAACTGCTTTTTTCAAAGTGCAGTTCTGTCTCTGGGTATTTCTTAACTGGGTGACAGTAAATGTTTGGCACGCATGCCTGTGTTATCCTGTTTCCTCGGGTGCTCGGAAGGATCTAGATTGCTGTGTGTCATTCCTGTTAGTGTGTGAGTCAGACTCCAGTCAAGGTGTTTGTGATGGACAAGCGTGACATCAGAAAGCCATCTTGCACCCGCACCTTATGCTGTTTATCTCCAGTGCAAGGTCCTCCTTGACTCTGACAGCTGCAATTAAAGTGTGTACCCCCCTGTGTTAGCATTCAGAAAATAGCTTAACTCTAACAAGCCTATGAGATAAATGAACTGTACAACTGAGCCCAACTTCTTTGTCAGAGTTTCCTAATGGGGGATGCTAATCAGGTGGTCTTAGGCCATCAGCCACCTGTGCTTAATGTTAGCCAGCTGAGTCATCCTCCGATACGCGAATCATGAAGACCCCCCTGTAGCCTGAAGGCTGGTTGGGTTAGCTTTACTGAGCTCTGCATTCGCCGCCTTTCATAAGACAAGGCGCTCCTCAGGCACATTCTCGAGGAGTCTTGGGCGCGAGGGAATAAAAAAAGAGGGAGATGGGAGAGAGAGAGTATAGGAAGGAGATGGAGAGAAAGGGAAAGGCATAAGTGCAACGTGAGAGAGAGGTGGCATGGGTCTGTGTAGGAGGAATGTTGCTTTTTTTTCTGAAAAGAGCGAGGGATTAGGAAGAAATGGCTGCCCACTCACTGGCCTCCCTTTGGAGGGCTTTACATAATGTCAGTATTTCGCTCTCTCTTTCTCTCTCTCTCGCCCCCCCTTTCTTAATGGTGGTGCCCACTCGCTCCATGCATAGCCCACGCACCTGGGCCACTCTTTGCTGAGGAGATGGAATGGGAGGCCCCCAGGCTACTGCACTTGACCATGTGCAGAATGAATGTGTGTCGCCTTTGAAGTGTATTTGTGTGTGCATTTAGGCCGCCGCATGAATGTGTGCTTGCATGTGTAGGAAATATTTTATCTCCCTTATTAACGCTTGTGTCCATTTATCAAAATGCTGTTTGTATCAGTGGTTCATTTTGGAAGTATTACACAGTATGTTGCAATTTGTGCATGTGCTTGGGTGTTTGTGTGTGCATGGGCTATGCAATAAGTTGTTTGCTAATTGTTGTCACTGTATTGGCTTTTGCAGTGCTGATAATGTTACAAAACTTGTTCTGTAATAAAGAATAGTGTCATATATTTTTCACATTTTTAAAACATTAAATATGTAAAATTTACTGTAAAATATGTAACCTTTACATACAAAAAAAACAAAGAACACAGTGATTATGATAAACCTACTGTGTCTACTGTATATATTGTAGTAGCAAACATTACAAATTACTGTTTTTAAAGGATGATTTTGGGAGCTAGTATTCATATGCACGTTCAGAAATACCAATGAACATTCAAAGCCTGTAAAATGCAGTTCAGTCCTAATTCAAAAGAAGTTTAAAGTTGTTGAATTTGAAAGTATGAGCTGTCATCAAGCTATATTACAATATGCTCTGATGTAAAAACAGGACTATTATTTCATACATAACGAGCATCTTTGGTGTGTGCATGTTTTCCTTAGTGCAGATGTACCTGTGTGCAAAATTGCTTCGCTTTAGACAAAGCACCTGTTCACATGGCAACCAGAGATCTCTGCTGTAGGGAGGAGAAGGAAGAGAAGGAAGAGAGAACAGGAAGGAAGGGAAAGGAGGATGAGTGGAGTGTGAAGCAATCTGTAGGGATGGGCGATCACTTTGGGTGTTGATGGAGCGCTGGTTTGATAGAGTAGGATAGAGGGCAGTTCCAAAAGTACAGCTAGCTCGCCCTAGCTTCCTCTAACTCTTATGCTCTCTCTCTCTCTCTCTCGCTCAAAGAGTTAAAATAACAGAAAGGAGAACACGTTGAAAGCCTGCCTCTCTCTCTCTTTCTCTCTCTCACACACGCACACACACACGCACGTGCATGCTCGTTGTTCCAAAGCACTGCAGTGAACAAAGGCAAAATACATCGTGTGATGGCACTTTAAAGGCACTAAAACGGTTGCTGTTCCTTTTTGCCATTTTGTTTGCCGTTTTTTGCACGTGTTCACCCATACAAAGAGATGGCCACAAGCGCCCCAATCAGGAGCTCAGAACACAGCCCTAATAACAGCCTATAGGCTCAAATGAGAGATGTTTAGTGCACAGTCATTGTGGCTAAGGAACAATCCAGCATGTGCTATGCAGAGGGCAAGTGCAGCTCTGTGATCCAGATCTTATAGTGCAAAAACTTTTTAAAAATTTTAGATCCTATTAAATGATTATTATTATCATGCATTGTTTAGTAACTCTTTTTTTCTGTTATTGAATGATTAAGTGAAGGTATAAGTGTATAAAAAACAGTGTTTCTCTAGCTCTCATGAAATTTGCCACACTGTAGACACCACAATATACCAGTAAAACCAGAAAACAACTCCTTCCTAAAATCATGAAACTGATCAGGTAAAATAAAGAACTCAACAAAAGAGCATTTTAGCCCAGCAGCCTATATAAGTAGCCTTGTATAGCAACAAGCTGCACTGTAGTGTGGCATCGTGTGTGTGCACAAGGCAAGTGGTTCAGATTAGAACCTTGACGTGGTTTTATACTTTTCCGTTTGATAGAACTGATACAATGTGAAACGTGAACTCTTATGCGAGATGAGAAAGGATGTAACAGCTTGTAAAAACCCATCTAACAGCGATACACAAGCATGGACTACAAACGGTCTTGCAAATTCACCAGATTAATTGTATGTTAGGGACAGTAAAATATACAAAAATAAAGAAGAGAGGTAGTGAAAGAGCAATAAAAGAACTGGTTCCAAAAAGGGAAATGTAGAAGCTGCGAATGCATGGTACCTTTCAAAGAAAAAAACCTTGGTTAGCTGCCAGCTGTCGCATGCTTTGTGTTTTGTTAAATTTTTTTGGATATTATGATCATATTGTGATAATCAAAATAGTTCCATAATATCAGTTTGAACTCAAATCTTCAGTGGAACTAAGGAACTAACATGTCATTAATATTGTTATGAGTGTGCAATTGAAATGCCGGCTCCCTACAGCTTAAGTGGTTTAAATGAAATTGGTCATTTTTAGCTGAAAGTTATGGGTCAGTGGGTTTAGTATAGTTGCAAACTCACTCACTTACCTGGAGCTTATCCTGGAGCCAATCGGTGCGAGGCAGAAACTCACCCTGGGCAGGATGCCAGTCCACCGCAGTATTTGCAAATGTACATATTACAGATTGCACCATTGTGTTCCACCAGTTTGTTTCTGCGAAGGAAACATCTGGGAGTCCACAGTACAGGAGTGCGAGTCAAGAGCAGGTCATAAAAAAATGGGTACTAATAATCAGATGCTACCCAATGTCTCCTTTTCCCCCTTCTTTTACATATTGACACAAAAGATAAAGAATGTAATATAAGACAGAGAGGGATTTTATCAAAAGCAACACATTGCTAGGGCTGAGAAATGTCTAAAAGTGTCCAGTGCAAAACATATTTTAATTTCCTCTTTTTCAGTGATGCACAGGTTCTCTGGTCTGGAATGCATATAGACGAGGGAAACTCTAGCATATCATATATTCATAATTTTCCAAACCACTGTAAGCTGAAGGTAAGATTCTGTTATGACTAGGAAACAATAGAGACAATTGAGAAACTGTGACTCCACTAAAAATCTCTAGTCAAATGTGAAAACATACTTCATCAGGACCTGACATCTTGAACTTCTTACAAGAGTGAAACAGATAATGTGTCTTGAGATTCGATGCAGAGTTAAAAGTGGTATCAGGAAAAACGTCAGACTCTCAGCTGATGTTGATAGCCTAGTATGTAAACACCACAGTTGCTAATTCTTAACAATCACCAAAAGCTCAGTTGAAACACGAAGGCAGTCTGGATCAAAACTGCCCATTGTTGTCTTCATAGAGTTTGTATTCATGATAAGGTTGCCAGTTGGAAACCCTGAACACACATTCTGGTACAATGAGAGCAGTGATAGAATGCTTTTCTTTATCAGGAAATAATCAGGAAATACTAGAATACCATATTAAAGCCATAAATGCACTATATAGACAAAAGTATTGGGACACACCTGTTTTCCAGGGTTTGTGCCAGGCCACTTACATCCAGTGAAGGGCAATATTAACACAAGACATGTTGGTTAACAGCATGCTTCCAACTTTGCGGACACATTTGAGGAAGAACCTTTTCTTTTCCAGCATGACTGTGTCCCAAAGCAAGGTCCATAAAGACATGGTTGGAGGAGTAGCCCGCACAGAGCCCTGACCTCAACCCTGTCCAACCCCCCAGGGATGGAAGCCAGGCCTTCTCATCATCATCAGTGCCTGACTTTATAGATACACAAACGAATGGACACAAATTCCCTACAGAAACTCCAAAATCTTGTGGAAAGCCTTCCAAAAAGAGTAGAAGCTGTTATAGCTGCAAAGGGGGGGACTAACTCCATATTAAAGTCTCTGTAGTTGACTTTAATGTCTCTAAAGTCCCTGTTAGTCAGGCACCCCCCTTCATTTGTCCATATTGTCAAGTACGTTTTTATTGTCATTTCTACCATATATACACAGATAGTAGAAACGTGTATAGTGTATATTGCCTTGTGTTTTCATTGTTTGAGCAGCACCATGCATTGTTGGAATGATGGTTAGCAATAAGCTGGTGCCTTTGGTCTTAAGGAACAAGGAAAGAGAAAATAGTAAGGTATTTCAAAGGAGTACATCTACAGTGTAGTAAAAAAAACTCATTACACAGCCTTGAGGAAATATTTTAAGACTGCTTTTAGTGGCTCATTTAAAGGCAGTAACATAAGAGACGATTGGCCAGCACTTTAGTGAGACAGTGCTTATAAATCACAGGCCTAGTGTGAGCACTCATGTGCTATAAGCATTAGTATAATTGTGAAAGACCCCGGTGTAGAAGACATTTCTCTCCTCAACCAGAATACTGTCATGAAATTTTACTTCTCGGTGAATGCATTGCTCTTAGCTGCAGGTGGCATTAACTGACATTGACTGGATTTGTTTGTATATAGCTGTTTTATCTCTTATTAAATGCTGATGAATAATGAATGATTCCACTGCTCTCAAGTAGCATGCCTCATATTTTTAAAAAGGGCTTTGGAATGTTGCCAGACATTTATTGCTGATCTACATTATGGCCGTACACTGAGTGGCACTTTATTCGTTTACAGTATGGCGTAAGATCAGCTAGTCCAGAATCCAGAGGTAGTATGAAAGTTGATTTTTGGTTCCAAAAACAACTTTGCCTGTCTTGGTTTTGATGTTGATTTTTTGAAGTATTGAGGCCACTCTGGCTGTCATCATTGGGAGGCTACGTTAGAGCCCGCATCTTTCTTCACTTTCACCATGTGTCCTCAAGGGGACACGAAGTGGAAAGTAGGACATGTGCTACATTAAGAAGTTTGCTTGTGTGTGTGTTGTGTAGCTCTAGAGTATGTTTGAAGCCAGCAGGTTTGGTTGATGTATTACGAGTGATCTGAGAGGGTCCAAGGTGATTTGGTTTCTGTGTGTCATTTACTCAGGCATGCTAGACATATTTTTTGTTCTACTAAAGACTTTAAAGACTTTTTTTGTTCTTTTCTGTGATTGAGGATCACACATGGCTATTTTTGCTTGCCGGTCTTCTGAGCAAGTGTTTGCTGTGTTTTACTGCTGACGTCTTGATATAATGGAACAACTGGATGGTGTAAAGTGCTAACGCAACTTTCTTTACCAATGTGAGCACAATCAATACTAACCTTGAGGCTCCAGTATCACTCAGAGTTCAAAGTTCTTGCCCAAGGTAGGCAAACAAGTGTGTGAAAGCCTGATTTGCATGGGTGTTCCCTTTAGTGTGTGTGTGTGTGTGTGTGTGTGTGTATGTGATAATGTTGTCGTCATGCGTTATACTATTGTATAACAGGGGGCCACAAATATTTTTTTCTAGGACCGGTACTGATTATTAGTTATGAAGGTACTGATCTGGTACTGATATTTGGAACCAATATACATTTGGAGCCAAATCTTAGTGTCAGAGTTTAGAAAAACACAAACTCAAAGTCCTGTTGAGACGCCTTAAAGCATATGTTTACACACTTCAGTAAGGTTATTAGTTGTCGTGGGTTGAGATTGAATATGACAGGCTCTAATAGTAACATGCAAGAAATTACCTTTTCTTTTCTTGCTAGTAAGATGCTAAATTATGGATCCGCAAATTAACTTGTTGACATCCGTCAGGTTAACTGTACAAGACTTTACTGTACATGGGCTAATTAGAACATGTAAAAACACCAATACATATGGCCGACTAAAGTTGCGCTCACAATATGTTAGCTAAAACAAGTTATTGATACACTGGTGCCAGCGCTACTCAAAGATTTTAGTAGCTATTATTATCAAACATTATTATCTTGTTATGGCTAATTGTGTATCACTGCAACAAAGTGCATTTTCTGACATTGTAGTGTAGAAGACTGACCTAAATAATTTTGGTATGTGAGTGTTTGTTATGTTGTCATTTTTTCTATATTCAGTGTTTGGAAAGTGTGTATGTTGTAAGGGTTTTAATGTTCCTCTGTAGCGGCTTGCCTTGCGTACGTTTTTGCTACCATGAATAAATGCAAAACAAAAAGAACAAAATCGAACCTCACTGGTCATCAAAACAAAATCTTGCTCAATTTCCTCCTTTTGGCAAACCAAAATTGCTGACATAGCAAGAAAACAACTGGTTGTCCCCTAGCCAACTTGTTCACCACCACATTAAACTTCTTGTTCCATAAGAAACACTCCGACAGTGTTTAAAGTAGTGCAAAAAAAATGCATAAGAACAATGGAATTGCAAAGAAGGAGAAATGTGTCTCTTCATTCAGTAAAACAGCTTTACTGACAATAATAATACATTGCTGAACAAATATGAGGTTTTTTTGAGTTTAGTTCTGTTTCATTGCTTCAATGTAATGAAGCAAAGATTTCCGTCAGACTATCAGCTCATTTGAAAATAAATGTATTATATGGGCTATGCGATATAAACATAACAGTATCGATAATCGTAAATATTTTGAATATCGGCTCCAGTAATTGGCCAGGCCAATAATCATTCATCCTCTAGCATATTGCGCTATACCATTTGTTCTTATGTAACCCCAGTGCTATAGATGCCAAGTCATTGCTCCTTGTGCTCCACACAGGAGAGCCGAAGTGATGTTCACGATTGCTGTGTTGGGGAGGGTCTCCCCAGAGACCACCACAAACTAGGTTAGGCCAAAAATCGAGCTGCTGCTATATTAGGAGCAGTGCCATTTTAGCTTAAGGGTATTTTAGGAATTTTCTTACTTTCCTCACGCTGACATGATATTTACACACACACACACACACACACACTGCTTATCTGCAGGATCCTGCTGTGTACCCACATTGCACGCTTCCAAGCTGTATAAAGTGAACCACAGGCCAAAAATATGGCAGCAAGCAGAGATTTTTTTCACTAGGATAAGATATATTGATCTGTTTTACCCATTTTTTTCCTAAAATATCTCCTAGAGGTGCAGTGCAGTTGACTTAATTCAGCCTATATTTTGTGAATAACCTTCATGCTCTTTGTTGGTAACAGTGCTTCACATTGACAACTTTGTTATACTCATAAATGGCTAATGATTCGGTTACCCGGGCCTTCAGGAACATCTGGATGTGAAAATCAGGTGGATATAATTAGGGCTGCAATACAACTCTGCATGATAATCACCAGGAGCAAAACAAATTAAGAATGAGTTATACACTGCGATGTTTCTGTAGACTATCAATTGACCTCCTTTGTTCTATGTTTATAAACACATTATTCCTATCTCTTTGAGCATGTAAAGATGCGTTTATTTCCACAAAGTCAGTGCTGGGTCACCAATAGGGTCTGAGCCATATCATTATTTGTACATAGCACTAATATATAACCTTAATTATTGTTATTCAGGCAGGATATCTACATATTTTTAAGCAAGTGGCCATTAATGGGGTGTCAATGGGGTGGAATATGTGCTGGACACCCTCCAGAACAGAAAGACTCTGAACATGGCTTGAGATGAACCAGATATGAACAAGAGCAGGCAGTTTTTGGGAATGCGCAGAGACCTCACGTACACATTCCTCCTGTCTCTATCTCTCCCTCTCATGCACATGAACACACTCTCCTCCGCTGTTTCTGCATCTCACCGCCTCATGCCAAACGCTCCGACGCAAGTGAGGGGAGATGCAGAAAAGAGAAAGAAAGGAGAACATGCGTGGGTAGTGGGGGTTCAGATGCGATAAGGCCTCCATGGTAACGGCCTGTCTATCACAATTTATATAATCCGTGCCTATTCTGTTCAACGTGTCTGAAATCTTGATCTGAAATCTCAGTTTTGCCCTGATTCAAATCTGCGTTTACCATAAATATACGAGTGGGGTGGTCTTCGTTTTCCTAAACTGATGAACTCTATTGAGTCTAGTGTGAAATGGGGGTCAGAATTGCACTTCTGCTGGAACATAAAAATAACGCTCACACCCCTTTACCCCCCACCATGCCACCCACACACTTACACACTTATGCTAACACTCTGCAGCTCTTCAGCAGAACACCACTACTCGGCTTAGCCGTGAGGTTGTAAAAACAGTCTGTTGTTTTGGAGTTGTTGTGGTTTGAGGTGCATCAAGGTTATGTTCTCGGTCCATTCTGAACTACATTAAGATGGCCTTCTGCAGCCCCCCCCGTATGCTTCTGGGTAGCTTGCTTATGATGATGGCTGTCTGTTTATTTGACCCTGGATTAACTGAAGTGTTGTTTTTGTATTTTAATGAATCGATCTGAATGTGGATTTCAATTCAAAATACATGTGCATGCATATATATGCAATATATATATACATAGACATACAGATTACAGCTGGATTATATGATGATGTTTACCATCATGATCAATTATACCACAGTAAATTGTACTTTTCTGAGCTTATTCTGAAATTTTCAGTACTTAAAGAATACTGACCAGCATGTTCCATTACAGAAAGTCCATGAGTAGTTTTTGTTAAATAGTTCAGTGCATTAAATTAATAAAAAAATATAAATACCTCACATTTCTTGAAGAATTGTGTATTATAAAGTATTATATTTTTGCTGCTACATCCTCCTCGATGCATACACTGTATTGTACTGTAAGTTCTGAACTTGTGTGTGTGCGCTTGTATGTGTGAAGCTGTGCTTTTCTCTTGTTTCTTTGTGCTTTGTGACAAAAAACTAGGCGAGAGATTTGCTGCACTTAAAGCTCCATCTTAATGTGAACTGGTGGGCAGGAGGAGAGAGATGGATGAAAGGGAGAGAGGGAGAGTGCGGGGGCAGTAAAAAGGTTTTTCAGAGAAAGGAAGGCAGAAAGGTTTCATTTTTTATGTTTTGGAGGCTACTTGTTTGCTAACCTTAATCACATTGTCAGGTTCAGTTTTACCACTCAGTCAGGCGTAATTGTGTCTGTCAGAGACATACATGACTGCGTTTAACACTCGTGAAAGAAAGGACGCCCTGTTCAGTGTACACACGTCTTTGTTTTTGTTCTTGTTGTATTCAATTTGGTACCTATGACAGGCCCCACTACGTTTCTTATCTAGATTAGCAGAGAGACTGCAAATATCCCCGAACCACAGAAACATGCATGCATAGATTTTTTTATTAAGATTTGTAGACTGATGCCGTTATATAATGTTTTGCCTATTTAATACATGATTGCTGACATCCATACAAAGACCAATTTTAAAATGCAGAAATTTAGACCATATCTTTATAACATACATATAACTTTATTTCTAGACGCTAAAAAACAAATGAAAACGATTTTAGTACCATCAGTTCTTCTATTCCAGAGTACATTTAAAAATTTTGGTTCGGTTCAAAATAGGGCTGGGCGATTAATCGAAAAGTAATCGACATGCAGAACCTATAATCGATCAAATTTTTCCAAGTCGATTATTTCGATTACATTTAAAAATATAGATAGTAGATAGTGTGTGTTTCCTTCAATTATTTTAAAATCAAGTAATGCACCCTTCATTTTGTACAGTAATATGTGAGCATATTTACTGTACAAAACTTGTCAGTGAACTATGAGTGCAAGAATAAACCAAACAAACAAAAAAAAAGTTCATTAATCGTAATCGAGTTAAAATGTTCAATTAATCGAGATTTTGATTTTAGGCCAAATCGCCCAGCCCTAGTCCAATCTGAAAATCTGTCCCAGGCCGATGTTATTATCTGCCAACACTGGTTATTATTCCTCTATCATCATGCATTCTTTTTTGTGTGCTATTGTATAGCCTCAGCTTGTTTCTTGGATGCAGTGCCATTATTTCTGTAGTGGACTGTAACACTAGATGGTTATTGTAAGTGATAGGATTAAATTAGGACTACAGGGAGTGTGTGGTAACACACAACTCTGAGGGACAAGAGACTATCAGAGGTGGTAATTAACCTCATTCGCTCCTCCTCACTCGCTCCGTTCCTGTCTTTCACACCCACTCTGTTTCTATTTTGTACTGACTTGGAGGGAGTCCTTACAACTTTGCATCCAATTTGACTGTTTTGTGGTGCGCATCACTTTGATTCACTCTGTACTTTTCCTTCAGTCCCTTGCTCCCTGTTTCTCTTTCTTTTTAATCTCTGATTCTCTCATCTCTCTGTCTGTTTCTCTGTCTCTCATGCCATTCTCTTTGCTCCCAACCTTTCTTTTCTCTAAATTTTTCTCTTTCTTTATCTCTCTCTCTCTCTCTCTGTGTCACCCGGCAGCCACTTAAAGCAACGTTGCCTTGGCAACCATGGGAAATTTGCAGCTGCAAAGATGTGGACAGGGCCCCAGCTGACACGCCCACCATGGCACCACACACACGCAGACACACACACACATATATGTGGTATGCCTGGACACCCAAGTATACAAGCAAGCAAAATAAGAATCTGTACAATAGGACTCATTTGCTTTGCTCTGAACTGAATTTAAATGCTTTTGTATTTAGTCTCTCTGCAAAAAAAACCAGAATTCCAGGTCTGCTCTCTACCCAGCTTCCTGAACCCATGCGTTTAGTCCCCTGTCATAGAGCACTTAATCCTTCTCTGTGTTTCTTTCATGCATTTAACCTCATGCTGGTGTCTGTTCACCTGCATTGCTCAGGCCTTTTGACGTCAAAGGGACTTCCAGGCAATGGGGAAGGAGAGACAAGGCAAGCCTGGACCAGTCAGAAACTTCTCACGCACTCCTGTCCTCCCCACCACACGTACAGGGAGAGCTGATCTGAAGCCAGCTTGGACGCCCTTGCTCTGACAGGCGCTGGGTTGTTTTTGTCATGAAGCACTGATTTGAGATTAGTCTTGTTACACAATGTCGAACTTACACAAACAGAAACTGCAGTCCAGACACTGTAAAAGAAAAAATAGCTAAGACATGTGGTGTCTAGTGCAATACGAGGAGTCCTCTTTAATTTCAGCAAGGTGTTGCACGTTTTACTGGTCTGACATTTGCGTGAAGTCACTTAATTGGAGTAGAGCTTGTTCTGAGGCTGACTGTAAACCGCTGATTTTCATGAGAGCTTGACATCATTTAGCCTGACCCGGGGTCGCTGGGACTGGACGTTTTCTCTTGTTGTGGAGGCTGGCTGTCTCTTGGTGTATTCCTCTTTGGGTAATAGACTGGAGCTCATCTCATCCCAGTCATTTTCACGAACCCTTTTTTATTTTTATTTTTTTTGCATACTCCATGAAAGGGGTCTGTTCTCCTGACTTACTTTTATTCAGGAGCTGATGTGTTCGTTTTAAGGCTGCTGCCTTTTTGGGTTCTATTTAAGTGGCAGTCTCGTGTTCGTTTTTATTCATAATTAATATGTTACAGATCGATATAACCCAGATACACACGCACAGTCATAAGCACCCTGAGAGAGTGAAAAGCATCCTTTAATGAAATATATATCCTTGAGGGCAGGCTGCAAAATGTGCAACAGCTACCAATAGTTCAGTTACCGATACAGTTACAGCTACCGATAGTTCTCTTGTGTTATGTAGGGGACCAGTGATGGTTACGAAGGAAAAAGTAGAAGTTGTTTTGATGAGCACATGAATTGCTGCAGTTGATGGTGGTGACAGTTGATGAAGACGGAAAACACCTGCATTTCAGTTACATTGACAGAGAGATATTTGGGTTCATGACCGGTCTAACAAGTCCAGTGTACGCTGAGGATTTAAAAATGCCCTTTGGCTCTTATTTGTACCTGTCAACTTCTCAAGCCTGCTGTATCTCCTCGGCTTTTTCGCATGGTCTGAGATTGCTAATTCTCTCCCATCTCTCTTTTTCCCTCCACAGAAATACTCCTGGATGACTTCATGTTGACACACCCTATCTTCCTGGCATCCGACAAGTTTCAGCAGGTTCTACTTCAGCAGTATCCTTCACTTAATGCCAAGCATCGACCATGTTTCTGCCGCAATTAGCAACCAGGTCTTTGCAACCATGGAAATACCCACAAAAAACTGTCTCTGTCAGACAAGCAGCGTTTTGGTGTTGGGCTGGCAGCAACAAGTTTCGTTTATTTACGTTATTACGTGTAGAGTTGGATTATCTCTGAAATAACAATGGGTTATTGCCCAGCTTTTTTAGTGGTGAGTGTCATAATATTAAAAAAAAAGAAGTCTCTAGCTTCCGATTATCTAAACATTTGGAGAAGAACATCCAGAGCAACAGTTGAGAATCTTCAACACACAGGCTAGAAAAACACAGGCTTTTCAGCCAGAAATGAAGCCAACGCCCATTCCAATAGCAGAACAGCTCTTTTTGTGCTCTTTCTATAGTCTCCTCTAGAAGTGTTTGTCTACCTCTGGCAAGGTGCGTGTTAAATATCACTTCTTTGTGTGAGAACAGAGCCTGGTTATACATCCCAGTTCCCTAAATTCTGATGAGAAAGCTTCATTGTTGGGTGTGTGTGGTTAACCCCTAATGCTGCCTTTGCATGTTGCAGTTGAAAAAAAAAAACAACAACATTGTCCAGTGCCTTATCGCAGAAGTTTTATAAACAGCAGCGGTACCCAACCAATGGCGACATGAAGCTGTTTAAACATTTACATTTGCGGCATTTAGCTGATGCTTTTTATCCAAAAGGGACTTCCAATCCCTAACTACAGGGGACAGTCTCCCTGGAGCAACTTAGGGTTAAGGGTCTTGCTCAGGGACCCAGTGGTGGTAGGCTGGAGGTAGGATTCGAACCTGTGACCTCTTGGTCCAGAGGCAAGGTGACAGAGCTACTGACATAACAGTGGCGTTTCTGTCCAGTAATGATGCAATGGCAATTTTTTTTAACCTGCACCCAAGTAAATTTTCCTTCTATCTTTTATGGGTTAGTACGGATTGATTGAAACCTGATTGTTGCGAAACATATCAGTGGACCTTGTTACAGTATTTCAAAACTTTTTGACCATCGTCTGCAAGTGGAAAGAACATCACTGCACCATCAGCCGGCCATGCACAGGAGCTCCTCGCAAGATTTCTGACCAGGGAGTCAGAAGGACAGTCAGAAGAGTTGCCCAAGGACAACTTAGAAAGAGCACCAGAAAGACTTGGAGGCAGCAGGTACAACTTTTACAGAGAAAACAGTAGGCGGTACATTCTGTGACCTCTGTTTACGCTCACCGAGCAAGACTCCATTTAGTGAAGAAAAGGCATGTTGCAGCTTGTTTAAAGTTTGTTACACAACATTTGGACAAGCCTATAAAATACTGGAAGAATGTGGTCTGGTCAAACGAGACCAAAATCTAAGCTTTTGTCTGTCATAGTACACACCATGTTTTGAGGAGAAATGGCACAGCATATCACCTGAACACTACACCAACACTGTTTGAAGTAGGGCTGGGCGATTAATCGAAAAGTAATCGAAATCGACATTCAGAACCTATAATCGATAAAATTTTTCCAGGTTGATTATTTCGATTACTTTCCCTTTAAAAACACTACCGCGTGTGGAGTCACGTGACCCCGCTCCGTTATGTTACGTTATTCCGCCGACATGTAGAGCATGGACAGCTTAAACACTGAGACAACTGAGCAACATGTCAGTGAACTATGAGGGCAAATAAATAAATAAAATAATCGTTCATTAATCGTAATCGAGTTAAAATGTTCAATTCATCGAGATTATGATTTTAGGCCAAATCGCCCAGCCCTAGTTTAAAGGCGGAAGCATCATGGTGTCAAGCATCTCCTGGTACTGGCAGACTTCATATAACTGAGTTAATGATGAATGGGGCCATGTAGTGAGAGATTCTTGAAAGGAATCTGTTGCCATCCATCTGGATGATGAGGATGAGACGTGGGTGGACCTAACAACAGGACAAGAGCCCAATACATACTGCAAAGGAGAAACTCTCAGCTGGTTTCAGAGAAAGAAGATGAAGTTGTTGAATGGCCTGACTTGAATCAAATTTAACATCTGTGGAAGAAACTGTAGGAAAGGGTTCACAAGAGGACCCCCAGAATCTAAGGACAGTGTATTCAGAAGAATGGGTCAAAATCATGCTTGAGCACTGCAGGTTACGCCTTTCTTCATTACAAACAGGCTTCTCTACTAAGTATTAAATACATTTCAGTTAGTTTGTTTTTCCATGTCATTCCATTGTATCACACCTAACTTTATTCATGGACTTTAATGCTGTGAATTCTTTATATTTGTGGATTTCTCGAGTCTTGTTGTTTGTTGTAAAGAGCTTTACTGGAGATATATGTGCTGAAAAAAGTATAGACACGTTAAGTTCAGTACTTATTTTCCCCACTGCATCTCACTTAAGGTAAACTAAGACCAAAGTTTTTTGCAAATAGCTGCAGGCAAAAGCTGTACCTAATGCATAAATTCAGCTAAATGTGAAATTTTGCTGGATTGTTTCTGTCTGACTGCTGTGGTACGTTGACGATGGCAGAATATTCCATTGTGGCTTCAAACAGATGGAACATGTGTCTCGCTGCCATGTATCTTCCGTCGTAATGTAAAGGCATAATTTGAAGTCATTACTTTCATTTTACTTTCAATGCAATTACACAATTTTCAGAATGAAATAGTTACAAAGTGACAGACATTTACAGTGAGTTACAGTCTGTATCGAGTTATATTTTTCAATATAACGATATAAAAGATTTTTTTTCAATATACCGGCCATATGCAAAACAGATCATAACAGCATATCTCCTCTTCTACATACAAACATAAACATGGGATCTGCACTTTTAACAGAATCTCTCCACTTGTTTTAATGAGTTTAGTTATTGAATGTGGCTTATGCACCGTGGGGAACCCAGGAAGGTTAAGTTTCGGGGTTTGTTTGTGTGTGTGAAGAGAGGACACCCCTTGGTAATGTACTCAGTGCCCCCACTCTCTCTGCATGACCTACATTCTCAATGTGAAGAGTCTCAGCAGTGAAGCCTCAGTGTATGCTACCGTGTGTGTGCGTGCGCGTGTGCGTGTCTGGGGGCTTGTCTGCTCTCAAGCACAAAGCCGTGCCTGGGGAGGCCTGCATGCCTCGCTGCTCCTAATGCGGCGTGTCTGCACCCCATCTTTTCACAGGGTCCTCAGTGTGTATGTGTGTGTGTGTGTGCGTGTGCGTGCTGGTACTGCAACATTTTAGAAAGATGGATCTGAGAAATGTGTCTGAAGGTTGGCAGTATGATAGATATTCTATTTTAACAATATTATGCCCATTTCTTGACCATAATGAAATAGTCAGGTTAATATAACATACAAAAAGGCTTGTATTTCTGTTATTCTTACCCATCTTCTATACATATCCATTGCTTTCTAAATAGATTCTAAATAGTTTCGTATGACATTTGTCCTAATTAATTTTATGTGACCATTTCTCAACCTCTCTTCATGCCCTAGACAGGCTCTTTTGTTACTGTGCGTTTAAGACATGACCATGACCTCTGTTCCGATTGGCTGTGCTGTTAGGCGCTTTGTTCAAAAAGCAGTTTGCGCTGACACAGTTCTTCTAACTTTATCGTGAATGAGCGTGGCTGAACCGCTTCAGGCTGAAAAGGCACATATATGTAAATGTCTTGGTTTTTGTTACATCACGACAACAGGGAATTCAAAACGGTCTTCACTTAGATGTATCGACCATTTAAATTATAAATACAGCTGAGTCCGAGAAATTTTGTGCTTTATAGTTGTATGTAATAGTTGTATGAGCACCCCTGGCAAAATTACTTTAGGTCAATTAATACACATCCTCTACAGAGGACACACTTTTAAAGCATTGTAATGTATAATTATGTTTATTTACTTTTGTGGCCTATTGGAAAAAAGCTAAATGTAGTTGTGCAAATGTTCTGGTATACTTTGTATATTATATCATTTTTACTGTAATAAACACTGACAACCAATACAGTGAGGCAGTAATATATCTAAAACATCTAAAAACATTTAGCACCACTGGTGTTCAAACATTTGCATATGACTCTACCTTTCTCTCTGGGCCTATCCCTCTCTCTCTCCTTCTCTCTCTTATCTCACCTCGTCCACACCTCTCTCCAGGTCGGCAGCTGCTGGCCCTAATCCAACACTAATCAGATCTTTTTGTTGTGAGAACACGTCTGCTTCCTGCTGCGGCCGAAGACAAAGGGAAAACCCCTTGGCCCACTTTGTCCTCCAGCCACCTCTGATTGGATTAGATACTTTCTTTTACTTAGCACTGATGGCTCTGTCTGCTCAACACACACACACACACACACACACACACACACACACACACGCA
>JBBPDC010000028.1:8745778-8757949 GCA_037974485.1 Hemigrammopetersius urotaenia
TGTGTGTGTGTGTGTGTGTGTGTGTGTGTGTGTGTGTGTGTGTGTGTGTGTGTGTGTGTGTGTGTGTGTTGGGTGTGTTCCTTGGGCTTCACCACTTCATAGAGGTTGTAATTATACTGACTGGCTGGCCACATGATACAGTTTGTGTTTTTCCATCCTTGCCTCTGTGTTAGGTGATCAGAGACCAGCTGGATCCTGTTCGTGAGTGTCTGTGCTAATATGCTTGTGTGTGTGTGTGTGTGTGTGTGAGTGTGTGTATGTGGTTATTGAGACTGAGAGTCCTACCTGCACAGGTTGATTCCTATGTCTGCTCTACACATAAAATCTTCATCTTGCAAACCAATGTTTTTGAATATGCACTTCCAACCACGTTTCTTTGCTTAGTGCAACAGCTATAACAGCTTACATTCTTCTTGGAAGGCTTTCTACAAGATGTCTGAGCGTTTCTGTGGGGATTTTGTGCCCATTCATTCTGTAGAGCATTTATGAGATCCGGCACTGATGTTGGATGAGAAGGTCTGGCTCACAATCTCCATTTCAGTTCATCCCAAAGGTGTTGGATGGGGTTGAGGTCAGGGCTCTGTGCGGCCAGTCAAGTTCTTCCACACTGAGCTCATCCAACCATGTCTTTATGAAGCTTGCTTTTTGCACTGGGTCACGGTCATGTTGGAATAGAAAAGGTTTGAACTTTGAAGCATGTTGTTGTCCAAAATGTCTTGGTATGCTGAATTATTCACTGGAAGTAAGGGGCCTAGCCCAAAGGTGTGTCCCAATACTTTCGTCCACATAGTGGTATACTCATATCCAGCACAAAGCAAAGGTTGTAGTGTGTGGGAGTGTTATGTTCCTTGACAGTGCACTCAGGTTTGGAGCGGAGGGCAGGCAGGGAGAGGGCTGGCCCAGCTGGGATGGAGTGGAGAGGAAGCAGGCCGTGCTGAGTGTGGCCTTCCGCTACCTGGACACATACAGAGAGCTGCTCCAGGAGGAGGGGGACAGGTCCAACAGCTTCCCTAAGGTACACACACACACACACACACACACACACACATACATATACACACTCATATGCACACAAACACACTTCCAACAGAAAAGCACTCTAGAGGTTTCAAGTGTGGACCCTGGCAGGAAGTCTGTCAGGGTTGCCATGGTAACGGAACTGACTAAGCACTACCTATCTTAGATTGTAATGGTTTTTGCCAGTATTTCCAAGTCAACCTCTTCTCCAGCAGACTTACAGATGAGATTATTTTCTCTTAGGGTTGTACACAGCTATTAATGAATTGAATAATTTTTAGTAGAGGTGTTTTATGACACTGAAAGAATGTTCCCTATAAACTAATAGAAATTTGAAGCTGTCATCTTCAAGCTTGAAATTTGACTGTAGTTCTGTCCAAACTTCAGGCACCAGACTCAGCTAATTCATGATATGGGATAAGGGGGTAACTCACTCAAGGTCTACATGCACGAGTGTGCTGTATATTTTCGCTGGTTCTTTGTTCTCATTCTAATCACTCTTGCCGCAGGACCTGTATCTGTGTGCTGTGCAAGAGCTCAGCCGCTTCCCTGAGCTGGTGGAGGACGTCCTGAAGCTCCAGCGCTGGACTGAGATCCTTCATAACCCGTGAGTGGATAGAAATGAAAATTCAAACATAGCGGTTACTCAGCTTCTGATCCTCCAAGTAGACATAAGCAGCAGGTCATGCATCACACCAGGGGCTTGTACCAAAGCATTTCATCAATTAAAATCCAAAGCCAAATTCTCTTCATTAACTGAATCCAGTTTTATGGGCTTTCCCCAGGCCATGCCATGAGAACAGGTCCTAATGCATCCTTTTCAGTAGAGAACAGCAGCAAGCCATGAATAGAAAAACAAGGGACATATTGTAGCCCATTACGAAGTGCAGAGCCGTGGCTCTGTGAAGTGACTAGTTGGGGAAATTGCTGCATCCGGCTACTGATGCTTTCCTTATGAATTTTTGCTTTGACTGAGTCGTTAAATTTCCCCCACCACCTAATGTAGCTTGTAAATGTATGAATTTATTTATTTATTTTTCTTGCATTCAGTCTCTTCGACACTGTTGCAAGTCTTTTTGCTTGCTGTATGTGAAAGTGATTTCAGGTGCAGTGGTTTCAGGGGACGCTCCAGAGCGCAGAGGAGCTTGAGCGTTTTCTTTGTCTTATTCCGTCTCGCTCTTTTTGTTTTCATTTTATCACAATGCATGAAGCAGATATGAAAGGTGTGATTAAGATGTGAAAGCTCAAATCTTTCTGTTTGACTTGAAAGGAGATGACAGCTACCCTGAGCATTCAGTCAAGTGTAATGCTTGTTACCCTGTGTTTTACTTTTTTTTTTAATGCAATCTTTCACAAAGTTGTCCAGCCCTGGATTTATTCCTCCTCATACATAATACAGTTTTCTCTTGTTGACAAGCCCTGCATTGTTAACCTTGTTGTGTGCCCTCATATTCTCTCTCTCTCTTCTGCCTCCAGTGCGGAGGAGGACAAGGAGAGTCGTAAGAAGCAGGTGCGTCCTCTGTTTCGCCACTTCAGACGCATCGACGCCTGCCTGCAGCCTCGAGAGGCCTTCAGGGGCTCAGATGAGAGTGAGTTCTCACCCCAGTGGACAGCTTTTAAAGATCGCTGATTAGTGCTTAGTCCATTTCTAATTGAATGTTCATTGTTGCTAGAAATATGCAACCCTTCAAAAGGCACCAAGCTTTTAATTATGTTTTTTTTAATGAATATATTAATTATGTTTTTTTATGAATAATTTTTATGAGTAAGTTTTCATGGTCTTTTTGCAGTAACATGAATAGAATAGAGAAACAGAAATCTGTATTATTTTCTTACTTTAATGTCAGCACTCATCAGCACCCAAATCCTTCCTCTCTTTAGACCACCTTCAGGCCAGTAAAATACGTAGTTTGATGAAGATGGCTGTTGAATCATAATTTACGTCAAAGCCTATTTATCATACCAAGGAAAACACTTTGTGGAGTGGTGTAAAATATACCCAAGGTATTAGGAGCTAGCTGTGTTATGTTAACAAAAAATACAGATTTTAATAAATTTATTTTTATATATAACAGCCACGAGGTCATGGGGCGTGTAGGCCATTCCACGTTCAGTTTTCACTCCATACCTCGTGAATCACATGCTTTTCCCCCAGACTGTAATCAATAGATAGCCAGTGACCCCACTGCCCTCGCTGACCCAGCGTAGCGTATTTTTAGAGCGAATGCGTGACCAGGGGAATAGATAGCAAACCAATATATCGATCAAGAAAAGAGTTTCTTCTTAGCCTATTAGTCACTAATAAAAAGAATGCAAAGGAAATACATGGATAAGATAATATAAGATGCCTGCTTCCAAGGCTTAATGCTGTTATATGCTTGTGTAGTTTTCTGCAGGGTGTACACGCCGGACCACTCATATGTGACCATTCGCAGCCGCTTATCCTGCCGTGTTGGAGAGATTTTGGCCCTGGTGCGAGAGAAGCTCCAGTACAGTGAGGACCAGCCCACCCAGCCCGCTAACCTCATACTGGTGGCAGTCACTTCTTCTGGAGGTATTACAGCTCACATAGAACGTATACTGTACACCCACATACACAGTACTGCTATTTAAAAAAAATAAAGGAACATTACTTTAACGTCAACCTGAAATCAGCATTCATCATTTACAGCTGGTCCCTGTTCATGTTAATCATAAAATACTATTTGAATAATTGAAAAAATATTATTGAAAAAATTACACATTTTTTACTACATTGTATTGACTATCATCTGATTTTTAATAAATAATATCCTATTTAATATGAACCAGTAATACCATGCTTCACACCTCTTTCTACCATACCCTACCATCTTTGGGAAAACTAAAGAAGGGTTAAAGGAGGGAACTATGTAATAATTATAATAAAAGCTAATTTGTATTTACAAAAATTGTTTTTAAAATTGTGAGCATATAATAAACCATGATTAAAGGAAAAAAATTATCATGATAAATTGTTACACCAGGACATGGCTGCATCCCAGTATTATGTTGTTTTTTAGCATGTAGAAAAATGACTGGCCTTGGCCTTGCAGCTGGTGGCATTTTGGTGGGATGTGTTGACGTTTAAGTGCACTTATCAGTGTGGGTTGAGTTTGTGTATGACATATTAACATCTTGCTGCAATCTGTGCTTGTGTGTGTGTTTTTGCGCAGAGAAGGCTGTGTTCCGTCCCAGCGATGAGGCCGTCTTCACTACTCTGGGCGTCAACACCCACCTGTTCGCTTGCGAGCCCTCAGAGCTGGAGAGCCTGGTGAGAATGCCGTGGGCGAAAGACATGCTGAGGGGGATGTTCTGAAACCTCTGCAGCAGTTCGCTTCACTTTATTTTAGCTTTGCTAAACTTCTGCAGAAATGATTTACAACTAAGTAATTCTTAGCTTTTCTCTCAGTAATTATGTTTTTTCCTGCATCTGTTATCACATTCACCTTATTGTCACATTCAGATGTTCCTGCAGGCATGCTTCATTAAAACAGGTGACAATTTAACACTGGACAATGTAAGAGACTGTTATTGAATGGTTTTCCCCAAAAACTAGGTTTAATTAAAATACATCACTGGAAATCAGTGGACTTAAGGTTAAACTAGATGCTAATAAACATGTATTACCAAAAAATCAGTGCTTGCTTTTCCTGCCTTAGGTCTATAGTTAAAAAGGCAAATCCAATCGAATCATATGCTAATATCGCTAATGAGTGGAGGCCTGCAGACTATAATTAACATTTGGCAATTCACACCAAAATAATTGACATCTTGTTAGGGCTGTTAGTAATAACTATTTATGTGCAAGCTACATCAAAGTAAAGGAGTGATGAGGAGGTGTTGAATGTTGTCCTTTGAACCCTACGTAGATTGAGACTTAACGGATTGAGTTAAGGGTTGAGTTGCCTCTGAAAGATCTGATAATGCATGCTTGTGTATGTCACTGCTATTGTTAGACGAAATGCTTGGAATGTGCTGTGATTTTCTTAACACATTCATGTCCAGTTGTTCATCAGTCAGGGAGGCAGACAGTGAGTGATTGCTCTCCTGATAAGAATCCGATAACGCAGGCCAAACCACGAAGTTTGGCTTGGCCTGCAAAACAAACCGACTGTTAGTGCAGCTCCAGGCTTCTCACCTACTGTGTGTGTGTCCATCAGATGCCCCTCCCTGAGGAGATCCACTGGTCACCAGGGGACAGCAAATTACATGACATGAGTGCAGAGGAAGTAGCCAACCAGCTGGTGGTGTTTGACTGGGAGCTTTTCAGCTGTGTGCATGAGGTCAGAAAAAAAACGTCTTTGTCTTTTACTTTTCTCTCACACTCTCTCTCTCTCTCTCTCTCTCTCTCTCCCTCTCGCGCGCTCTCTCTCTCTCTCTCTCTCTCTTTCTCTCTCACACTCGCTCTCTATTTTTCATTTTAATCTGTCACATTAAAGGAAAGTCCCTGGGTTCTGATTGTGTCTTTGTGGGGTTTTTTTGTGTTTGAACAGGTGGAGTTTGTGTGTTATGTGTTCCATGGGGAGCAAGCTCGCTGGCGCCCCCTCAACCTGGAGCTGGTACTGCAGCGATGCAGTGAGGTGCAGCACTGGGTCGCCACTGAGATCCTGCAGTGCCAGTCACTGCCAAAGAGGGTGCAGCTGTTGCGCAAGTTTATCAAGATAGCAGCTCTGTGAGTAACTGTGTGTGTGTGCGTCTTTCTGTCTGTGTGTGTGTGTGTGTGTATGTGCATTTGTGTGCTGTGGGTGTGGGTAGTAAATTGGGCATGACTGCCTTAGACATAAACAGAACATATTTGTGACTGAAAGAGTGAAAGAGGAGCGGCATAATCATTAGTGTGCGTTTCTGTTATTATTAGATGCTTTTAACCCGTGTTCTAATGGACTGTGTTGGGTGTGTTGTAGGTGTAAGCAGCAGCAGGACCTTCTGTCCTTCCTCGCCATCATTCTTGGTTTGGACAACCCGGCAGTTAGCCGCCTGCGCCTTACCTGGGAGGTCAGCTCTCTCTCTTTCTCTCTCTCTCTTCTTCTCTCTCTTTCTCTCTGTCTCTCTCTCTCTCTCCTCTCTCTCTCTCTTTCTCTCCTTCTCTCTCTCTCTCCTTCTCTCTCACTCTCTCTTTCTCACTGTTTCTTTCTCTATCGCTCTCACTTTGTTTCTCTCTCCATCTGTCTTTTTCTCTCTTGTACTCGCTCCTTTGTCTTTTCTCTCATCTCTTTATCACTCTGTCTGTCTCTCTCTCTTTCTTTTCTCATTTCTATATTTACTGGCTTCTTCCCTGACTCTCTCTCTCTCTTGTTCTTCTCTTTTCCTTCTTTCTCTCATTGCTCTCTTTCTCAGTTCCCTGTTTCTCTCGCTCTCACACACCAGCTGTCTCTCTTGCATTTTCACTCATTTTGTCTTTCCCTCTCCCTCTCACTCTTGCCTGAATAGACACAGACATGTAGCCTCACACACATTTCGCACACTGTTTTGCCTCTTTTCATTTGGTAAGAGCTGAGTGTTATTCCTGGCAGAGGCCTATTAACTGTTGTCATGGCAACGGAACTGACTAAGCAGCACCTTTCAAAAAGAAACACTTACCAAACCCACCTTTCCATTTCAATGCCAACTCACATGTTTCTACTTCCCCTACGGCTAATGTTACTTTTTTTTTCAACTGAGAAAGGTGTCCATTTCGGTCTAAAACATGGATGTTCTGTGTGATTCGATAGGGCTTGCCTGGAAAGTTCCGGAAGCAGTTCCAGCAATTTGAGAACATTGCGGTAAGTTTTGTGAGTCGTTTAGGTTCACACACACTGTTGACACGGAATAATCTTGTTTCTAACGTCGTGTGTGTTGTGTCTGTATTCATGGCCCAGGACCCCTCCCGGAACCACAAGTCATACAGGGACCTTTTAGCCAGTCTGAGGGCCCCGCTAATCCCATTCACCCCACTGCTGCTCAAAGGTAGGCCCCCAAAAACTCACGCACACACACACACACACACACACACACACACACATACACACACTTACGGTTACATTGTCTGTCCAACGTTTGCGGACATCAAGCTTTTAGCAGCGTTCTTAACACAAATTAGCAAATTTTTTTACTCTGTCATTGTGTCAGCACTCATCTGGATCTGCATCCCTTACTGTTTTTTTTTAATCACGTTTGAGCCAAAAAATGTTCTCTGTGTAATTTTAACAAAAGTATAGAAAAAACCCTAACTGTCCAACCTTTATTCAGACAAAATCCTCACTAGATGTTAACTTTCCTTGCCCTTTTTTCTTAATTGAAATGTAAACCCTGTTAATTCACTCTCAATACAGTTCCTTCCACCCCAATACAGTCTATATATACTATTTACAGCTAAACAGCAGTTTTGCATTCACATTTTTCCATCTATTTAGCCTACAGCAAGTTCTGCCTGCCCATTCATGCTGAAGTTATAAGAAGCCTTCCCTGCTTTTTAAGTGAGGCACAATAGAGTTCATTATGTTACAGAGGTCATATCAGTCTTGAAGACATGACAACAAAAGCCTTTTTAATTCCGAGGCATGGAGCGAAAGTGGTAATTGCTCGCACAGAAATTAAATACATAAAACCAAGAAACAGTATATGTAGACCTCAGGGTCTTTTTTACAGCTTTCTACTAATTAAACTTGTGAAGCTGGACAGGGCTGTTATTGAAAAAGCGTTTTGTATATTTATCTACCACTGCTTTTATTTTATTGAGATCATTGATTTGAACAGTGATTCCAAAGTTTGTGCACTAGTGTATTTCCCATCTATGCAAACAGCCTATGTGTACGTATTATTTACTGAGTGCAGTACAGAAGCACTGCGGTCCTGCCTCAGTAATCCATGGGCAGCTGCTGTCCAGATGTGTTCCCATAAAGCGCGCTCCTGCTGCGGCCGCCTTGCTGTTGCCTGATTATAAAGCAACCTAAGAGGCCCCACTAGGCTAATCAACACTCTTCTGTTCTCCACTCACTGTGCAGGCAGGAGTCCGGGCGCCCTCCCCGCTGGCCTAATACTCACTCTGTTCATGCACATGTCTCCTCACAGCGGCCACTACTATCTCAACACACACACGTGCACGCACACACACACATACACACACCGACCCTTCTGTTCACTCCGCACACACTGTGATTTGATTTACATACACTCAATACGTCACTGCAGACATGGCCGCCATTAACACTGCCATATAGCAAATATGTAACACCGTGTATGATATTTAAATGGCACATGGCTTTTTTTCATGTATATATTTATTTAGTTTTTTAGCAGGAACAGTTGGAACAGACACAGTTTACCAGTCAAATCTAAGAAGGTTATATTAAATATGAGCACACTGATTTTAATAACTGAACATCTTGCCAACTATTTGGGACAAGGAAAAGTATTTTTTCTTCCTGTCACTCGGTCCTACCTCTGTTGGTGAAATGTCCACCCTTCCAGCTCTAAGGAGAATCAGTATTTGTCAGGATTCTTTTCTCTCATACTGTCATACAGTCTTGCAGTCTTAAGGCATTCAGTAAATCCAAAACTATCACGATTTCTTGAAATGAAATAGTTACTCCTCTTGGTATCCTGCTCTAAATCGAAGGCGTTTAAGTACTTATGTGTCAACAGGATACTCAGAAAAGCTTGATGTGATATAATTTGTCATGAAAACCATAATAGCAGCCACCTTATCATTATAATATTATTATTATTATTATTATTATTATTATTATTAGAGCACCCCCCCCAAATGGCTGATATTTTATGTTGCATAAAATGCACAAATTCCCTCTGACCCTTACAGAGTCACACGTCCACCTTTGCATCAGTCAAACCACTTATGTCCCTTTTTGCTTCCCTTGCAGTGCATTTTTTCAACCTCTATCTCTCTCTCTCTCCCTCTCCCTCTCTCTCTCTCTCTCTCTCCCTCCCTCTCTCTCCCTCTCTCTCTCTCTGGCTGCTTCATTTCCCCTCCCCTTCAGCTCCTTATGACTCTTCTCCAGAACGCTGTCAGTACAGCTCCAGCGTCAAACTCTAATCAGCACTGACAACAGCACTGAGTTTTGGTCCTGCTCAAACTTACACTGGTTTAAAATGCAGGCTCTTTTGCATTCTACTATTTAAATGCTGTTGTTTTGTGTTGTTTTCAGTGTAACTGTGATCCCTTTAAATTACTAATACATTTTTAAAAATGCACTATGTAGTTCTAGCCCTGATTTTTTAAATAGTCAATAAAAGCTCCAAATCAGAGGCAAATCTGTGTTTGCTCAGAGGTTGCAGATCGGCTCTCAGTCATTATGTGTGAATTGTTGAAAGATGCCTTCCCGATGGGCGCCCCTCGTCGGTGGCAGCCCACTGCTTCATTTGGTGAATGAGTTAAATGCAGAGAAAGAGTTTCACATGGTTCACACTGTGTTGTGGTATGTTCACGCGTGACTATAAGGGGCCACTTAACTTTACACACAGTACACAGAGAAATGAAACAATGTTCCTTCAAGACCACACGGCAACACAAGAACAGAAACAGAACACCACAAGTGCAGACAGGACAGAAAAGAGTGCAAGAAAAGCATAAGTGCAAGTGCATAAGTGCAACTGACAAAGTACAAGTCTGAGTGAATATAGAATTATGACCGATAATGTATTCTAGCATCAGAGAGTTATGTGTGCAAAAACAGAGGTAGACATTAATGAATAGTGCAAAAATAACAAGATTATATATATTTTCTGTATTTTTATGTTCTGAAATGTTATTTTTCACTGCAACATCTTGGATCACTCACTTCTTACTGGCATGCGTTTTGGATGAAAAAAAAAATCCCCATAGTATCGATTCTCCGTCATTTCTTGCATATTTATTCGTGACCGAACATAGTTTGGTGACCACACAGTTTTTTCTTGTGGAAGAAAAGACCTCCTGTCAGTCATGTAGTGATCAGCCACGACGACTTCAATATTCTTGATTACAAAAGAGAAAGTTGTGTACTGTGACCAACACCGTGATCTGGCAGCTGTGAATGTCACATGTGTCAAAGGCATTAGCATTAGCTGAGTCGCTATTAAGCTAACAAGTAGTGGAAGCTTTCATCCCAGCAATTAGAAATCCATTTCTGCAGTGTAGTTTCTGACAATGTATGGTGCTCTGGAATAATAAAATAGGAACGACAAAATTGAGTCTTAAACTTGGATGCCACTGCTGTTTTTAGCGGTGCGACGTACATACCTTCTAGCTCCATTGGTAATATAAGAAAGCGAATTCTGTATCGAGTGCTTAGATACATTTCGGCTAAAGGAACAGTGGAGAGTAGATTAGTGTATGCCAGGCCAGACGCTTCAGCATTCTGGTTACGCTTTCCATTCGTAACAAATGAGTGTGAGTGCCCATGAAGCAAAACTGTGGAGAGCAGTCTTTGGATTCTTCCTTATTTGTTGTTACATAACAGAGGTAGTCAGCAGCAGGAGACAGCTGCAGAGGAGTGCTGGTGTGTTTGGTAACTGTTATTCACGGAGCTCTGGTTAACAGTGGTCAGTATGATGAGTAAAATTGTGAAAAATGTCATGAAATATAATCATGTTGCATATTATTTTCTGCGCACTTCATAGGTATTGTATGTGCAGAACAACGAGCAACTTAATGTTTTATTACAAAAGAGTTTTGCAAGTTCTTTTAAAATTGGATTTAGTTCATTGCAACATGTGAAACAAATACAAAAAACTGGAACTGGATAATTGTAATATTGTTTTTGTATTTATAATATGGCACTATTCTATTTTAATGCACATTTTCTTTATTTGCTGACTGTGCAAATAACTTTATCATTTTTATAAAAAAAAAAATCCATATTTTATTTTTTTCCATATTTTATTGAAAAGTATTCAAACTTCTTATAATAGATTCAAACATTCCTTTATGAATGCGCTTTAAACCCCCAAGACATTAATATTAATATCAGTGTGAGGTAATCAAAACATCCCACAAATGCAGTAGAAAGCATGTTGGTCTTGGTCAGACAGGGAATCGTCAGAAGCCCTTTCAGAACTTGGTGGACAGCTGCATGTCCTGTGCAGTGCTCGGACAGTTCTGATAAATTATTGCTAGCTGTTCCTGATATTTTGGTCTTTGGGGAACTTGCTTGGATGCTTAATGCTAAATTTTTAACACTTGTTTACCACCTCCACTCATCACCTGAACGACCTTTCTGACTGCGCCCCCCCCAACCTTTAATGAACCACCTGTATTCAGTCTCCACGCTGACGGCACGCAGCGGCTCGTCTTGGCGTGTTCCATCGCTCTTTCCCTTTTCCCTTTTGCAGTACAGTAATGTCATGCTGAAGAGACATCACGGCCTGCAGAGTCTCCTTACAGCCATCAAAACCTGCCTGTCCTTCTCTCTCTCTCGCGCTCTCTTTTCATCTGGTGTGTGAGTGCCATGCTGATGCTCTGTGGGGGAGCAGGCACCCGACTAAGCAAGTGCTGACATGTCATTACATAACCATTCCTTTAACCATAATCCCTCTTTGCTCTTTGCAGACCTGACCTTCCTGCACGAGAGCTGTAAGACCTTCCATGGGGAGCTGGTTAATTTTGAGAAGATGGTGAGTGTCAAGACCAGTTTATGTACACACACACACACACACACACACACACACACACACATGCACACACAGAAAAGGTGATACACCGAATTGTAGAACTTCATTCTAGTGTACATCACATGAATTTTCCATCTGGATAACGTATGACAACACAGTTTTGGTTTTCGCTTTACTTGGCTGTGATGTAGTATATTTTATTCATGTGGAAATGATTCAAGGCATCACTTCTTCCAGTGCCTAGATGTAAACACACACATGCACACACAAACAAGGTTTTGTTTTAATGCATGTCAGCTTGTGGGGTCCCATTTGTAATATACAATAAATATCATATCTGGTATTTTGTGAAAATGCACAGTGACAAAGTTCTTCATTTTGTCTTTCAGCATAAAGTGGCAGAGATGGTTCGAAGCATCAGGCGATACAGGAGTACTCAGCTAGGTAAGACTATCAAAAATAGTTACACACACACACACACACACACACACAATACTTTTCACCAGAATTTCGAAATTGTGGTGATGGCTGTCTGATGTAATGAAG